>VKOC01019026.1:0-73624 GCA_009364415.1 Spea multiplicata | reverse complement strand
CCCCCTAGCCACCCCATTTTGCATTTAATTGTTGTCCCAATGCAGCCCCCCCCCTTTGAATATGGCTCCCCTTCGGCCTATTACCCCAACTATTTATTTATTGTTTTTTATTTAATTGGCATAAATGATATGTTAGTACCCAAGTATCCTTACTTTTTTCATTAGCTGCAGCAGCAAAAGTGTATTTTTTAATTTTTTTAATACTTACATTTTTGCCGCATCCTTCACTGCTGCTGTGCTCCAACGTGCTCTTCTAGCTGTCACGAGGAGCTGTTCCGTGTGACTCCGCCCCCTTGAGCGGCCCATCACATTGACAATGTGACGTGCCGCTCAAGGGGGCGGAGTCACACAGGACACTGGGCGGCACTGTGCAGGCATGCTGGCCGCTTAATGATTAACCATTGCAGCCGATGTGGCTGTGACTCTTAAAGCGGCCTACCGCAGATGCTGCGGGCGTTAAAGACGGCCCTGGTGTGGCCGGATCAGCCGCTTAAATGGGCGGCCGCGCGGCCGTTTAATGTAGATTCAGGGCAGCGCTGGGGGGAAATTGCCCCCCTGCCCAGCCCGCCCCTGACCAAAATAGTCATGATGGTTTGAATCCCACGATCGAGGCAGAAATGCTAGAATTCTTTCGATAGATCTGCCTGGGTCTTTTCCTTTATGAGGGTTTATACCTGACTGCCGACTCAACCGGCCACTCAACTTTTTAATGAATCGACCCATAAGATTCAACTCGAACATTCTTTCTGGAAATTCTCTTAAGGGATTCTCTTAAGGCATTCTTATTGTGGTTCTGTTTTTTTTTTCTCGGATGCAGAGAAAATGCTAAAATGGTGATAAATCTCTCGATTACACATATTGTATGTTTAGTCGTATTTAATGTAACACCATGTAACACAGCACAAATAGTTTGCATACAATACAATTTCACAGATGGTTGTATTTTTTAATCTTGTTAGTAGAAATGTCAGTAAGTAATTAAAAGTGGGTGTTTTTTGCCAGGCATGTGGTTTTAATTTATGATAATTATGCAAATGTTTACTGACTAAACCCCCGGTCCTATGTATGGATGATAATTCTTAATTAAATGTAATTGGACATTTGCTACCAATCTTTTTTTTCCCTTTTTTATGATTGAAATAATCAGTACAATATACATTTTTTTACATAGTTCAATACATAATAGAATCCTATATAATAAGTAATCTAAATATAAATATAAACCAATCAGCATGGACATTCTAATGGTTGCCATGGTAATAAGATCACTTTTCAAACATTGCATCAATTTGTCAGTTTTTATATATACATATACAGTAAGCTTTATCGAAAGCTGGTGTCCGGATTTCTGCAATCAAAACTCAAATCGCACACAATTCTATACAATTATCCAAAAACTATTTCCAGGGACATTCCACTGATAGAGGAGCTGACTTAGCCCTGCATAATGTATAGATAAATCTGTTAGAACTACCTGCATTGTCCAGGGTCAATGCAGTCTTTATTGCAGGCAGGGGCATAACTGGACACCACAGGGCCTTGGTATGAAAATTACCCTGGGGCCCCCAACTTCAACAGCTGGTCTGTGCCATAATTGCCCCCAAAAAACTTTTCTGTGCCTTTGTCCCTTGCCCCCTTCCAACATTCACTCTGGCACGCATATGTAAACACACAAATTACACAAACTTACTTCTACTCGCTAACACACACGTACACATTCATTCTAACACACACTCCATTTCACCCCATGTACACCTACACGTCCATGCTAACACACACCTACACATCCATGCTGACACACACACTTACACATCCATGCTGACACACACCTACACATCCATGCCACACACACACCTACACATCCATGCTAACGACACACTCTACACCATCTCATGCTGAACAGCACACTACCCTACACATCCAGGTGCTGCAACACACACCTACACATCCATGCGCCACACACACCACCTACACATAACAAATGCCTAACACACACCTACACCATCCATGCTGAACACACACACACACTACACATCCATGCTTGACACACATCACCTACACATCCATGCTCCAACACCTATCACATCCATGCTGACACACACACGCTACACATCCATGCTGCACACATACACCTACACATCCATGCTCACACACAACAGCAACCTACACATCCATGCTCACACACACAAAGGTCTCCTACATGTGGCACGCACCTACACATCCATAGATATGATATATACCCCACTCAATCACCAGAGGTGTGCTCGCACGTGCACGTGACAATACTTCGCCCGTGGAGTGTTCGCTCACTATATATTATGATTATTAAGTTAGAGTATATAGAGATGGTGGCGCCATCTTCTCACTCAGCAACAGCTAAGATATACTACGCTCACCCCAGACGATCGCCTCAGACCCGTGCGTCGTTCCCGGATGCTGTAGCACTCCCACCGTAGAACGGTGACGAACATCCCATCTAGACATCAGCCTACCCATCAATGGCGACACACACTACACATACATGCTGACACACAACGCTACAAACATGCCATGCTCACACAGCATACCTCAACATCCATGCTGACACACAATAGATTTAACACACACCTACAACATCCATGCCTAACACATGCACCTACACATCATGCTGACACCACACTACACATCCATGCTGACACACACCTACACATCCATGCTAACACACACCTACACATCCATGCTGACACACACACACATGCATGCTAACACACACAATTACATATCAATGCTCACACACAAGCGGTCCAGGAAAGAAGGGCCTTTCTAAACAATTTTGAACGGGTACAGGAATAAGGGGTCACAGGGATCACACCGGGCCCCCTAGAGGCACGGGCCCCGTCGTAGTTACGCGAGTGATTACTGGAGAAGCATAGTGAATTGGTCCTTCATTATACACATAGTTCAGCTCTAATGTAAGATCCTCCTTTAGTTAATACATCCCTTTCTGTATATCTGTATATGTATACATTAAACAATAGTTTTTGTCCCTTTGGCAAGCAGTCCATCAAGAGAGAAAGATGAGGCTTAGGAAACTTGCAGAGCATTTCATATAGAAACTCTCTGCGAGGAGAAAGAGGCTGGAGTTTGTATCAGCCATGAATACAACTTACACAGCTTTCCCTTATTAATTAACCCCTTAATGACAAATGCATTGTTTTCAATGGGTTTAGGGACCGCCCATTGTCCTTAAGGGGTTATTATTACATCTTAGCACACCCCAGCCATCATATACACACTGATGCATATAATAGCTGAAAAGTCCCTTTTTTGTATGATGTGCCCCTTGCAAATACATGGGGGGATTCTGCATAACCGCCCAAAAACATCCCCTACCATGTGATATACTTACTGCCAGTCGGTATATCTGCCAGCGCTGACTCGGCAAACGCCATGGGGGGGGGGCTGGTGAGATTGATTTCAATGAGATTACTTTCCTGCCACTGATTGGCTGTTTTAGGCAACCAATCAGTAGCGAGACTCATCGGAACATGGATGGGGGGGTGATGCTTTTCACAAAGCATTTATTTAATGGATTTTAAAGTACTTTATTATTTTTGGTGAGGCTTACAGAGACATAAAACTGTCCCTTTAAACACAACAACTCCACTAAAACTAAATAAACATAGTTGTTATTATAAAAAGAAAAAAAATAAGACAGTATCTTTAGCCGTAAGTATCGGTATGCTGTGCAATTATTCCGCAGTCTTGTTCTTGTATCTCCAACTACTTTTTTAATTCCCTTTTGGAAACGTACGGGGCTGACAGTTACTTTTTAAGCTTTTGTCAACCGTTCGGTGATAAGTACAGAGGCAGCGGTGCGGTGCAGCAACTTTCTTAGTTAAAGTTTTGTTATTTCAAAACATATGTTTTCCTAAATTAAACCTTGTCTTGTAAGATTCCCAATTATCTTCTTTTTTTTGTGGATTTGCAGCAATTAATGTGTGTCACCTGCAATTATCCTAAAATAACCAATATTCTAATCAGGAATTAAAAACACTGTAGGGGGGGGTTTCTCGAAAAAAAAGTATTTGCCGTTAGATTGAAACACAAAACTTGATGTGTATTCTTTTTCACAAATCTATATGGGAAAAAATGTGTGTTAATGTTATTGTCAGGTGGATTTTTTTCTTTTCTCAATCTACCAAAAGGAATTCTGTGAAAGATTGATAAAGTTTTATTTTTGTAACCGCAGACACGGAAGAAATACAGAAGTATTTCTCTTAGGGGGACGACCGACGTGACTCTTGAGTATTATTTTGGAAATGTGGATTTTTTTTTTTGTATTCGGCCTCAGGGAATTCTTTCTGGCACCTCGAAGAGTGAGCACTGCGGGATTTTGTAGCATCTGGAGAGGGCTAACAGATCGCAGGATGTAACCCCTCGCTACACAGCCTTCAACATGTTTTGGGTTTTTCACATGTTTTTTTTTGGTTCTAATCTAAATTACAATCTATTATCAGAATGTAGCCCTCTAGCAAGAAAACTATAGAAAACTACTGTACGAAACTTTAAAGGGCCGGCATTCCCTTCTATTTCACCGAGAAAATGTTGCGCATGTTAGACAGGCATGGGTGGAGCAAAGTGAACCTGCAGAATGTTTCACATAGTAATATATACATTATAGATTCATCGATTAATACATTATTTTATTTAAAAAAATACACACGACTGTTCCTATAAAAATGTTAACTTATGATGTCATTATTTAACATAGTAACATTGTATCAGTGTTAAATAATTGGAATGCCGAAATTAATTTCTCAAGGGAAAGGTTGTTGTTCATAAACATCCAGAAATCTTTAGCTTTCACAAACCAAATATCTACCTCAACAGAATCTTCTATTATTCCAATTAAAATAAGCATTTAACACCTCTGTCAATGTTATATTATTTTGGTTTGAATGGACAATATTAGCCAGGAGAGTTTTCAAATATTTAACACAGAAACATAGACTTTTGGCAGAGAAGAACTATTTTTCTAATCTCGCTCATGCAGGAATCCCAGAGGGTATAACCCTCATATAATGCACCCAATAAGTGTATATTATAATCAATGGCTTAAATCCCTGTGGCTCATTAGTAAGCCCAAAATTATATAGCTATGACAGGCTAGGACTTAGTCCTTGTAATACACGGACAATACAAAAGTATGCATTAGCATTTCACCAGCAGCGTCAATCATGCCTTGAAGGTCCCAAACAGGAGAGCATTTTTCACTATCCTAGTTAGTGTACATACGGCATAAGCAAAATGGTTGAAACTAAGCTAAACATGTGTTCAAGCAACTTGTTTCTGAAGAAGGGACTTCAGAAGTCTGAATGCTTATGGTACTCTACTTCTTACGCTATGGACATTTGTCAATCTTCTTTGGACCTTTGTTGGACCAAAATTAATGGCATGGTGTGGCGTACAATTTAACACTCCCTGACACGTCATATCATGAAAGAAATGGCCTTGGGTTTGCTAGGACACTGTTAACTTCTTGCTATTTCCAATAAAAGTATTCACTACGTGCAAAGCAAGAGATATCACTTCCAGGGCGTGATCTGTGATGGCCACAAACGACCTACTGTATATCCCAAGAGCTTTAAACCAGCTCTTCCACGACAGCATTTAAGCTTGCTTATGTGGTCCCAGAAACCACATTACAAAGATAAAACCTTTGGGAAGGAATAGCTTTTTGGGGAAGACCCAGGTGGTGCCCTACAGCTACTGTTTCTACAGGATGTTGGGTGGATGATAACCAGCGAGCGGACACAACCATGCATTCCTTCATCTGACCATTTCCCCGGTCTACGTGTCTGTGGTCAAGCCTGTGCTGCCCGTGGGAGCAGTTCTCATGGAACCTTTTTCTTCCAGAATCATAATTAACATCTGTAATTGAACGCAATATCAAGGCCTTTCAATGTTATCAGCCTTCTAAAATGTGCGACAATGCATAGATGGGCAATGTATGCCGATCCAGAATGCTCTGTGTGGCACAGCTTCTGGTATCTAATTTTAAGAGATATTAGCAGGTTATGTCACTGCTTGGTGGAGATATTAGTCGAGGAATGCATTTAAAGTGATTTTGGAGCAAATCTTGAAAAGTGGGCTTATCACCATGGCACCCAATGGAATGTCGCTGTTAATTAAATCCATCCATTGGATGCTATACCTATAAGACCACTTTTTTGACATGATGCCACACAAGAACCACTTGCCTGCAACAAAATGTAATCCCCAAGGAAAGCAAGGTTTTGTATTCTAGGTATAATACGCACTAGTAATAAAGTATATGCTTGAGTAAGATATTTTCATGAAAACTTTGGGGTCTATTCATTAAGCTGTGTGCATGCATGTTGCCTAATAATGATTAACAGAGGGGCCCCAATTTCATTGTTTAATTTATTTTATTATGGGTTGTTTTTACTTATTGGGTTTGATGTTTTAGCTGAATGTTGCAAGTTTCAGACACATTTTCATTTAGCTTGCATGTCCTCACCAAAAACTGGCTAAATTAAAAGACACTTTCATGCACTCGCAGTCAACTTTAATATTAGGGAACAGTTGTTTTGTGAGTGTTACCGTGCCAGGACATGCACCTGAGTTTGAGTTAAGCATTAGCTCAACTGACCACTTGAATGGTTAGCGAATAGCCGCATTTATGTACAGGCCAAGTTACATTTTACGTGGGTGTGATATACACTCAACAAGTATCCCAAAAAATGTAAATATTACAACTATGACATCTATTTCAGAAGTAAAATGTTTTTTCTACATGTTTTCCTATAATCATCTTGTTGTTTTTTTCTTTTATTATATGTTAAAATCTATCTATGAATCTACAGTTCATTTACGGTTGTCAAAAACAGTGATTTCCTGTGTA
Source organism: Spea multiplicata (assembly GCA_009364415.1). NCBI lineage: Eukaryota > Metazoa > Chordata > Amphibia > Anura > Pelobatidae > Spea > Spea multiplicata. The sequence goes on along the minus strand of VKOC01019026.1, from coordinate 66,717 downwards.
AATGTACCCTGCTGTGTGCGTAATGTTTTAATGGAAGTGAGCATGTCTGATGCTATCAATTTCCCTTCAGCTGATATTCTGGTGAAGTATCTATATGTGGAATACCGTATATGTACAAATGTAACAGAAGGATATTATGCCTTATGTAATTGATATCTTTTATTTCATCAAGGCTGAACTTAGAAAGAAAAACGAAATTGTTTATTTAACACATTACCCACGCTTACATTAATTTGGCTCTTAGTACTCTTGGTATGTGTATCTTGCTTCTTTTTGCATAATAGTAAAATGAGGTAAAGCTTTTACTTATTTATTTTAAAAAAATTGGTAATAACCAATTTTTATTGAGTTTTCCACAAATAAAAGAAAACATAACAAAATAAAAAAAAATCCCATACATTTTGATGGCGTCTGCAATAATAGCTACATACAGCAGGCTATTACGTAGTATATTTCAGTTTCCTTCATGTTGTTACGTATACGGTATACCACAAACTTTTATAGAGCATGCTATTTTTATTTTAGCTTCAACTGCAAATTTAGATAAAGAAAAGAAAATAATAAAAACAACAAAAATAATAATGCAAATTAAATTGTTGTGTAACATGTCAATTATATCTTTTAACTATGTGAGGTCCTTTAACCGAGCTTGCGCTCCCATCAGTAGTGTCACCGCACATGGGTGACATTGTCCCCTGGTCATCCAGCCATGCACACAACTCATTACCCAGTGCCAAGCGCTGCCACTTCACCCAAATATTGTAAACATTTTCTGGGTTATAACTAAACGTATTAGATTTTTTTTTATTTTTTTTTTAGAGTTTTGATATCCAGTATTTATTCGATGGATGATTGTGAATTTTGGAGCAATTAAAAAGATTTGAACTAAGAATGTGTAAAAACGTTACAACAATGCATGATAATTAAGATAACTAGAAAAGAAATAATAATAGTATGGATTTTTTTTTTATATAATTTCACAAAAATGTTTTGTAGCTGTGATACATTATATGGTAAACAACTAATTAAGTGTCACGAAAGAAAAAGTTCTTGTTGGTGATTTGATGAAGGTGTTTTCTTGTTAAATTTCTTAGAATTTTATGGTAAAAATTTTATGATGCATTAAAAGACTTACGTAGTTGTTACGTACCTGGATGCCGGTTCCTCCAGGCCCTCGGATCCGCAGCCGCCGCGGAAAGGGGAAGACCCCGCCGCCTTGCAGCAGCGGCCGCAACCGCCAGCGAAAGAAGAGGGAGACCTCCCGCCGGTCGCATCCGAACCCGCCGCGAAGAGAGGAGACCTCCGCCTCGGTTCAGCAGCTGCACCGGCCTGCGGAAGAAAGGGAGACCTCCCGCCTCAGCACGGCAGCCTCAACCGCCACGGAGGAGAGGGAGACCCCCCGCCTCCGCGAGACAGCCGCAACCGCCGCGAGGACGGGGAAGACCCCGCAACTCCGCACGGCAGCCACCACCTCCCGGAGCCAGGTCCGGACCTGCTGCGTGCACACGTTCTGCACGCCACCTAGTGGCGCCAGCCGGTACTACCGGTCCTTTTAGGAACTTGCGTTCTCGCCAATCCCAAGATGGCCGCGGACCGGAAGTGACGTAACGGCACTTTGAAAATTTGGCGGGAGAATGCTAATTAGTGTCTGGACTTCCTCTGTCTATTTAAGAGCCTCAGAAACCTTCCAGCTTTGCCTTCTGATGGTTGTACCAATCCTGTATAGTGTCTGCTCAGTACGCGTTCCTGTTGATTTCCCGTTACCGACCCGGCTTGTTCCTGATACCGATTCCTGGCGTTGACTCTGGCTTTCCCCACGTTTTTCCTGACTTCTGGCTTCCTGACCTCGGCTTACCCTGCTACGATCCTGACTTCTGGCTTCCTGACCTCGGCTTGCTCATTGGCTATCCTATACTGGACTCTGGTTTTCTGTCTATTGGACTTGCACACGCTGCTCTACCTGATTACAGGTTCTACCATACGCTGTGCGTGACAGTAATGTGAAAAAAATTCTTCTACCCCTGTCTAAAAGTTCTCAAATTTCACTTAAATTGTTTGTGTCATTTTATCTTTATGTGCAATTTGGTTCTTTACATGTTGATAAAGTGTTTAAATCAATCTATGTAGCGTCATACTAATGCCTAAATACGCCTCATTCATTTTTTCTAATGTTCTAACAAGGAAAGGACCTATAAAAATATTTGTATTTTTATATGGGTTTTATGTGGAACATAAAAATACAAATTTCATATATATAAAATACATTTTATGGATATATCTTGCCTAAAGCTTTCAATTAACATTTTTAATCATTTAAAAAATACATTTTTGTTGTATGTTTATTAAATGTAATACTTCGGCAACACAATGGACAATACAATATGTTATAGTTTCCATATTGACCATTTTTTCTAGACACACCTTTTTGTTACATGTTGCTTGTGACAGCTCCTTCTGTTTTTCTCAATGTTATGTCCAGGGTCTGTTTGGCCAGTCCCCCCTTCTCTACTTTGCACCTGATGGTATGGTAGAATGTTCTAACCTCATCCCTGTGTTTTATATCAGTCTAAGGAGTATATTCATTGATTTCCCAAGAGTTATGGGATCCTAGATCCTGTTTTCCCTTTGTGTTGGACTTGCTGGACTCCATTTCCTCCCTGCCTGGTGCCTGACCGGGACCTAGCCTTAAATCCATGGAACTGTACAGCAGCTAGGAACATCAGCAATGCCCGCCGAACTTTGGAACTGAGCAGCTACGGATGTCTGTTGCACTACCATATTGCTCTTTTGAGGTTATGCTGTACTCGTGGTGGATCACAATCGGAGGTAGTTACTGAGAGGGAACCCAGGTGTTTACTGAGAAGGAACCCAGGACTCTTTACCAGATGGGCATGGGAACTGTATGAAGGTGCCAGGCTGTCTGGTGTGATTATACTCCTTATCCGATTGTGTTTGTGGCCATGCTGTTCTCAATAAACTAGGTTCTGTTTTGCACCATACACTCGACTAGTGCTTGCGTGATTACAAAGGGTTAACCCCTTGAGCAATTGATCTCTATGGCGGAGATACTCCTGCTAACATCCACTACCCTCACAATCTAATCTAAAGTACACCTCCCAAACATTCATCTTTAGGGCCCAACTTCTTCTGTTGCTCGTTCTTCCTGCAATTAAATTAAATCCACTATTATTCTTCTCAGGGCTTTACTCGGTTTCAAAATTGTTTAAGAAATTTTGAGAGATATGCTTTAGACTTAAAAGGTACTTAAGAGGTGCATGGGACACAATGGACCAAAAGCCATTTACCATAAGATTCCTATTTTCACAGTATGGATAAACATTTACTGTCTTGAAATTATGCAAAAATCAATTTCAGAGACTATCAAGAATTCAGAAATCAAAAAGTTATTTTAAAGGTGGCATGAGTACCCTCTTGTTTTAATTGTTCATACCAGTATCCAGAGAAATTCACAAACAAAAGTATTTCTATTTGGTTGTTTCACTGAACACATTAGAGTAGGAAAGATGTTGAGATAAATAGTATAAACCTTTTTTTTGCAATACTTTATATACCGTAGCTTCGGCAGATAAGGCAGATTTGTCTAACGTTTCTTAGGGAAGATTTGCTTTTCTATTCCTTGAGAAAATAAGAATTTTTCCCTTATAAGCAGATTCCTGAACAGGATCCTATCTTATAAGAGGGCAGCTCCCTTTTATGGTATTCAAAACATTTGTTCTTCCTATAGGGTAGCAATTAAGAGAATCATACAGGTCAGAGGGGAGTAGGCAGTAAAGTAGATAGTAAATAATTAATACTGGAATTCTTCAGTATATCCGAAAGGCTGAGTCTAGGGTTACCTTGAGGGATTAGTTTTTAAGGAGCTTGTTAATCATGACTCCCTTGTTGATAGAGTTAGTGGATATGGCCAGGTACATTCTTATACAAATACCTCTTTACCTTCCATTTCTTATCTGTTGCTTTGCTATTGGTACAAAGCTGCATTTAACCATTACAGGCCATTGCAAGCTTGTTTAGTTTGCAACAGGAGTTAATTTGGTCTTTGTCTTAATTATTGCTCAACCTGAGATCAATTACACCAACAAATAAACACTGGTTGTAGATAAGAAAAAATAGTGAAAATTCACTATGGAATCTAAAACAGAAAACATCTAAAACAAACTTCTCAGCTAACAGGTAGTAGACACTTCGGGCAATTATCTGCTCTCATCTTCTGTGACACTGATATTTGACCAGCTTGTAAAGGAGGGCTTGTTGATGCTTTGGTATGTTAACATATCAGATGTGGAAGACGCAAGGCCACTGAAGAGAACCAGTCTTTAGAATTAATCATTGTGATTTCTAGTACATGTATACTTTATATTCAACTTCACTGTAGAGCACCATGACACAGTTAAAGTCTCTCCCAGTTAGATTTTTAAAGTCCTCAATCAGGCTAATTTGGAAATTAGCTGAAATATAAAAACATATGAAGCCTTTCAGGTTGGTTTATTTGACACAAGGACAGTTTTTGCAGAAAGCAGAATTATGCATTTAGATGGAAATGGAGGAGTGCAATATACATTTATATAAATACAGATTATACAAATATAGTTGATGCGAGATCAGTTTACAGCAGAGACAGCAATCGCCAGCTGTTATTAAACTGCAACTTTTCTGCAAGCTTTTTACTGGTAGAAAATCAGTAATTCTTCTACTTCTTTAGGCCTAAGCCAGGCAGTGCCACCATCATATCCCAGCGCTCAGCTTTTTAAGGGTGCCTGGCACTGATCATAAGTAATCTATGAAGGTTGTGCCAACTCAGCACAGTCCTCCATAGTGATAATAAACTAATAGGGAAAGTCAATGATCTGCTTTGTAAGGGGCGAATTCAGTGGTGACGCTACAGAGAGCCTGTTCATCCAGTGGGGGATTAGCTCCTTGTTGACATTTAGGCCTAGCCAGCCAATGTCACTGGTAAAGAGTTCCAGGCCCTCTTTCAGTTGTGTGGTTTCCCAACATTCTCTTTTCCAAATCAAAGTATTTATAAATAGAATTACTTTCATGATTAGGTATAGTACAGCACAGAGAGATACTGATGCTGGTCCTCCCAGCCTTGTTAGGAACCTGTTCATGGATCTTGATGTCAGAAAGTGACTTCACCAGGACTTAAACTCTGACTATTTTGGTTCCTGTTTGCACTTTAATAAAGCCTGTTGCTATAAATACTTACCTGTTACTGATTCTGGTCTGTCTGACTTATCTGCCGTTTCCTGACTATTGACCTGGCTTGCCAGACTATGCTTAGTACTTTTCTGTTCCAGCCACTCAGGCAGCCACTGTAAGCTCAGAGGCTCAACTACCTGGGAAATGAATGGTTACTTCTGGTAGAAGAGAGCCGGCTGCTGTACTCGAAACCTGCTTAACATCAGTATCATTACACTTGTAAAATACCACTTCTTCTTTGTAAAATACCACTTTGACTTTTTATGCTGTAATTATTCCCAAATGCTAAATAGTTTCCATGTGATGAAAAAGATACATCTTTTGTTTACTAATAGGACCTCAATGCACTTATTGTATCCCTAAATTGTGAATTATTTATTGTATGTTTTATTGGAGCCTTAATTACAACCTCACATTAATGAGCCTATTAGAAGCCATAGACTTTACACACAAAATAGGTTTGATCCCACTGAACTTAAACAGAGGGCAGACTGGTAGCTTTCAAAAAGACAAAACTAAATACAATATTTGCTCGATTACAAGAAAAGTTTTTTTCAGAGCAAATGCTTTGAAAAATACCCCTCGTCTTACGTTCGAGGTAGTCTTATAATCGGACCTCAAATAGAGGTCTGACTACAGGACTAAGATCCATATTCCCTGTAGCGCTGTAGAGGACCTGGATCTTCCTCTCTGGCAGCCGGTGAACGTCACTTCTGCCAGGGGTTCAATGACAGAGCGCCGGCATGATATGACCTTCCAGTGCTCCACCATAGAAGCCTCGGTGGAAGTACCGGCCAGCAGCAGCGGAGGTTGTCTACGAGCATCGCACAATCGGGAACAGTCATAGACGTCCCGGCGGAGTTGGGTAGCAGCTGAGGTAGCAGCATTGCGCAGACGTCCACCATCTGCCCCTACTTGACACCAGGGAGTGTGGAGCACAGGGGACAAGTCTAGGGATGCAATGGTAAATTGGGGGGATTGGGGCATATAGGAGAGCATAAGGCATATCAGGGGGGCAGATTGGCAAATAGGGTGGAATAAGGTATATCTGGGTGGCAGAGTGGTAAATAGGGTGTATAAGACATATCAGGGAGGCAGTTTGGCAGATAGGGGGTATGAGGCATATCTGGAGGACAAAGCGGCATATAGGGGGTATGAGGCATATCTGGGGCAGAGTGGCATATAGGGGTATAAGGCATATCTGGGGGGCAAAGTGGCATATCAGGGAGGCAGAGTGGCATAAAGGGGGGAATAAGGCATATTTATTGGGCAGAGTGGCATATAGGGGCTATAAGGCATATCAGGGGGGCAGACTGGCATTTCAGGGAGGCAGAGTGGCATATATGGGGCAGAGTAACAAGCCATGGGACAGATGTGCATAACTTGGGGGGGCAGGTTGGCAAATAAAAGAAAATAAAAACAAAAATGAATTATGTTCACATGTTCACTGCACTGTAAGTGAACTACAAAGGGGGGTAGGGAGAGGGTATATAGTGAGAAGGGGGGTAGGGAGAGGATATATATAGTGAGGGGGTAGGAAGGGGGTAGGGAGAGGGTATATAGTGAGAGGGTATATAGTGAGAGGGTATATAGTGAGAGAAGGGGGTCGGGAGAGGGTATATAGTGAGAAAGGGGTAGGGAAAGGGTAGATAGTGAGAATGGGGGGAAGGGGGGTACGTAGAGGGTAGATAGGGGGAAGGGGGAGTAGGGAGATGGTAGATAGTGAGAAGGGGGTAGGGAAGAGGGTAGATAGTGAGAATGGGGGGAGAGGGGGTACATTGGGTTGGGGAGGGCCCTTAACAGATTCTCTCACCGGGAATTCTGAAGCTTCTAGTTATGCCCCTGGTTACAGACGTGACTAAAATATTAAAAGTCCTTCTTCTTGGAGTACATGATTTGAAAATATTAATATGCCAGAAACAGTTAATCATGGAATTTAAAAAAGAATGAGTTTCTGTAAGTTGATAAGGAAAGCCAGTAGATGGTTTTAAGATTGCATTTACTGGCATGTCAGTGCATGCAAAGCTGTACTGGAAAACTATATGACCACAATTAATCTTTTCTCAAAAAGTTTACAGTCTTTATTTTGTTCCCTGGAGATGAGGTGGTTTTGATTTTTCAGGGGTCATAGAGGTCTCCCACTTGACAAGCAAAGGACATAATTTCACAGTTATGCATTGAGATGTGTGAACCAAGACAAGCTACTATCAATGGTGACTCACCAGCCACAATGCTGTAACCAAACCTCTTCATCCACAGTATTACCTACCCATTCTCCAAAATAGGATTATTTAACAAACTGTTCTACATTTCTAGGGACAAAAGATTTTACTGGTCTCAGTATTAAAGCCTTAAAAAAAATCCTCATTGTACACTTTAAGTGTGCTTTAGTGATCATTGCAGAGTTACTAAACTTTTTTTTAATTCAAAATGATTTATTGTACCCTGATCAGGAAAATAAACTCTGACACATATATATATATATATATATATATATATATTCCCATTGATATTTTACACATTTTTAGTACACCTGGGTGACTAGGAACAGGAAATTGTTTAAAAAAAAAACCAACAAAACATTCAGATTCAGTTTCACAGGGTTATAAATTATAGGTAACATTTAGGCCAGGTTCTGTTTACCCATTTACCACAATGGGTAAAACCAAAGAAAATAGCTGTAATGTGCGGCAAAGGGTTGTTGAGCTTTACAAAATGGGAATTGGCTATAAGAAATTGGTAAATGTCCATTTCCACGTACAGGGCAATAATTAAGAAGTCCCAGTCAACTGGAAATGTTATGAATCACTGTGCACTGTGAAGAAGATGGTTTGAGTGACCAAAAAATCCCCAAGGATCACAGTGGGAAAAACACATTTACACTGTTATACAGACTGTACACTCACTACTTTACATTGTAGCAGAGTGTCATTTCTTCAGTGTTGTCACATTAAAAGTTCTAATAAAGTATTTATAAAAATGTGAGGGGTGTACTCACTTTTGTGAGATTATATATATATATATATATATATATATATATATACACACACACACATATACACAGAATTCCAAATGTAAAAACATTTAACGAACCACTACTAAAATAACACTTATGAATAATAATCAACAGTATTTTCTAAATAATTTTGTCTCTGTGTTCAATGCAATGTAGAACTGCTCTTTTAGGGATATGAGTGCATTTATCAGGGATTTTTAATGATAAGTGTCACTTAAGGTGATAAACAGGGAAGTTAAGAATTGCAGATATCCTTGATTACTAAAGCTGCCAATAATTAGTCTGATACTCGTTATTTTTATATTCAATTGTAGAAATGGTCCTGTTGATAATTATTAAATGTGTCTTCTTATGGCCATTTAAAGGTCTTTGATAAGGTAAATGAGGTATGAATTAAACACTTGTATTTTACTTTGAGGATTTGTGAGCCATAAACTAGACCTAAGCGACTATAGCGCAATCTCTTCCTCCAAAAGAGAGTCCTCACAAGAGCTTGTCTATGCTGATAAGGAGTCTGCTTGGCTTATACACTGGCACACGTGTGGCTTGAACAGTGATTCAATAAAAATCAACTGCTTATTATGGTCCAGATCAATTAGATATACCCTAAAATAATCTTGACCATATGAACATGACCCAGGACTTGAGCCATCATTGAAAGCTTTGTGAGTGGGCATACATAGGCCAAAGGATTGACAAAACTGGGTAAAGGAAAAACTGAAGTGCTCTTTTTGAGACATGTTGCCTTTTTAGTTAAAATTCACCAGGAAGGTAGACAGAAGGATATAAATATAGATTGGAAGTGACAGGCACTGTAAGGGAAATGATAGAAGGATTAGCAGGGGAGATGAAGCTTGAAGAAAGGACCTTCCACTACTGCAGATGACTTGTAAACAATTGGCTGGAATTCTGACTGCATTAACCATCACTTTCTGCAGTCTGCTTGTCATGGCCAATACAGACTGGGAATTGGCTGCTGGTGCGGTCACTGTGTCAGAGAAGTGTCACTTCTGCTAATGTCCCATCCTTCACTCTGTCAGAGGTTTGATGTTCTGACACAAATAGGTTTAAAGGCATGTAGTGTAACACCAGGGATAGTGGAGACAACGAGTAAGTGGTGTTTCCAATAACAAGCACCATGTAGCTTACAAGCTACTGCTGTGTGTGTATACATCGATCAACCATAACATTATGAACACCTGCATAATATTGTGTAGGTCCCCCTTTTGCCGCCAACACAGCCCTAACCCATGGAGGCATGGACTCCACTAGACCTCTGAAGGTGTGCCGTGGTATCTCGCACCAAGAGGTTAGTAGCAGATCCTTTAAGTCCTGTAAGTTCGAAGGTTAGGCCTCCATGGATCAGACTTGTTTGTCCAGTACATCCCACAGATGCTTGCTTGGATTGAGATTTGGGGAATATGGAGGCCAAGTCAACACCTTGAACTCAATGTTGTGTTCGTCTAACCATTTCTGAACAATGTTTGCTTTTTATCATTTTTCTTCTTCCAATAGGGTTATCTTCTATTCAGGTAGGGGTTGTCATAGCATCAGGGTCATCTAGCAAATACAGTAGTTGGATAACATATAAGACAAATAGTTTAAGCTAAATTAAGAAGATGATTGTGCTAAATACTAGCATACGGCACTGGCATTTTGGGTGGAGGTGAGGATAGCCTTGCATGGGGTTGGGCTAGCCCCAGGCCACTTTAAGAGAGATGAAAGTAGGAAAGGTAGTGGGCATAGACAAATACTGCTCACTGCCCAGAGAAAAGGGACAGTAACCTTGAGACCCAGGAAGCAGCACTGCACCTGGAGACCTAGGGTGGCACCTGAAGAGCTATGGGCACTGACCATGTGGCATCTTAGCACATCTCGCTTCTTCTTCTACTAGTAACACTTTCTCCTATTGTATCCTGTGGTAAATTCTCCCATGTAATATTCCCTTTTTTGCTAGAACCTAAAGAAACTTTTGCCACTTGACGTTAAGACATATTTAAAAATAACCTTCAGGTAGTGAAAGGTTGATGAATATATGGAGGAGTATAGCTTCATGATCCTGAATGAATGACAATACAGATAACAGGGTATACATATGGAAAATGGATACTGCAGGACTGCTTCGGAAATGCTTCTCCGTTGCATGACGCAGTTGCTACAACTGAAGGGGCTGTCTAATGCAAATCATACAAGAAAAACTACAACACTGCCATAAGAATACCAACTGTGAATGGTGATACTGATTTTAACACAGCCATTGAAACATACCCTGCTGCAGACACCACCAGACAGTATATGTAAATAATTATAATATGTAAGTCTCATACACAGGTCCTGGGGTCAAATGAATTTAACAATTACACTAAATGTTATTAGGCAATGTGCAGTAGAAAATTATTCGCCTGTTTTAAGATCCTAATGAATTTTCACTGACTTGCCACAACACCCTCCCCTTATTTAGCAAAAATGAATTGTGCATACTTATGTGTCACGTACTAAACACGTATGTTTCTTCTCTGCCTTTTTGAAAGGCAACTACAAAGACATAACACATCACAACTCTGAACGACGGATTGCTTCTTTGCCAAAGCTCTGATTAATGGGTAATGCTCAAAGTGCCCACTCATTTGGTATTCATTGGCAATGCAACACTTAATTATAATGGAGTTTTAATTAACATGCTAAATTGCAATGGAATTCCAATGAAAACAAGCCAGACCTACATTAATACCACTTTAACTTGTCATTCCAAGGACTATAGCTCCTAACCTATGGCGTGTGAGTAGAGCAATTATTTCCTTTAGAAAGATTGGTGGACACATTTAGACTATGTTATTAGGTTTCTCAAAATACAAAAAAGATAGAACAGGCTTATTATTATTACTAGTGGACTAGTGTAGCATGTTCTACGTATATCAGTATTTGTACAGGAGTTTTCTGTGAGCTCCTTCCTAACATGCTATTGTTTAATTTAGGCACCAGCGAATTCTACAAACCTGTATATACCGGAGACAAAACATACATACAAAGAATCTAAACATTAGAAGAAGTATATAATTACTACTAGTAATCTAGAAACAAGGTTATCTGATCACATGGTGTTATCACCTGTTTAAGTAAATGTGCAATTGTCACAACTAACTGTACTCTTGCAACCGGAGATCCCTTGATACCATAGTATAAGGACTGCATGTGGTTGTGGGGCTAGTGAGGTCAAGATTAGGTCATAAGTGTAGGTTAGTTAAATAGGTTTAAGAATTTTGTAGTCGATAGTGGCAAGAAAAGAAAATACATCAAGGTTTGCTATGTGGTAGCTAGGCAGTGCCCAAGGTAAAATATTAGCTGCCTGCACTGACCTTAGAGTCTGTTGAACATCAGTGAAGCAGGAGAGCCATGGGTGGCAGCATGCAGAATAGGCACCCTCCCATTTGATATCCAAAAAAAGAGAGAAATAAGGTAACTGTCAATTAAGGTAATTGATGTGGCTTTAATTAGGGTTATAGTTGTCTCCAAATGAAGTGGTGAACTGGTTATTAGTTAAGTTGGCATTCTGGCTTACAGGGTAGATAGCTGTGTGGTGAACACTTTGGGTAAGGGCCAAGAGCTTTATACATCACAAGTTTTTGTATTATTGAGTTAAAACTAAATAACAGACCATGGCCTGTTTCATCCAGTTTGGTGCCATTTATGTAATGTGTTTGTTATTTAATATTGTTATATAAATATATCCCTTACAATCACATGCTTTACCTCTGCATATAGTTTTCCTTTTGTGGGCAAATATACCCCTCAATATATTAATAACATTATGGGCATACCTATATGGAGCTTCTCTGAAATGTTACTCAAAGGTCTCCCCTTCCTATCTATATAGAGGTCAAGAGAGGTCATTGATAGCAACAGATAAGAGGCAGACTAAAATGGGATGAGGCTAAGAATGTAATAGGTGATGTTAAATGCCATTCCTCCTACCCAGAGATCAAAAGCATTGCCCCAATGAACTCAGCAACTGCCTGCCAAACCCACAGCCTCTGGGGAAAATCCAGAGAGTTCACAGGTATTATTATAGTAAGGCCCTAACTTAGTAGCATGCATTGATAGCACAGGTAGGAGCTAGTTTGGATGTGGCTGTCATGGTATGGCACCCTTACAAAAGCTAGTTTAGCACTTTAAAAGAACAATACAAGCTACACATTTATGTTAATTAGGTACTATTGTCTTAAAACAATATACAGTATATCAAATATGCCTAGACATTTATTTATCATTATTTCAGATGTAGGCAATAATGTGTAAACTTTATGAGAAAGAAGAGGATTCAGGGAGTGTGCTTTCTATGTTGAATTTATCAGACTTTTGGTTTATCAGACTTTTTTCAGCCGTTCTAGTTGTATCCACTGTATGACCATTCCTGGATGCACATCGCTGTTTTCCTTGCTTAAAGTGGACCTTTCATACACAAGTAGAGTTAATAAAAATCTAACACATACAGTTGAGCTCAAAAGTTAGCATACCCTGGCAGAAATTGTGAAATGTTGGAATTGATTTTGAAAATATGACTGATCATGCAAAAAACTGTCTTTTACTAAAGGCTAGTGATCATATGAAGCCATTTACTATCACATAGTTGTTTGGCTCCTTTTCAAATCATAATAACAGATATCACCCAAATAGCCCTGATCAAATATTTACATACCATTAAATGTTTGGCCTTGTCACGGACACACAAGGTGACGCAGAAATGGCAATTTAAGGTTAATTTCCCACACCTGTGGCTTTTTAATTACAATTAGAGTCTGTGTATAAATAGTCAATGAGTTTGTTAGCTCTCACGTGGATGCACTGAGCAGGCTAGATACTGATAATGAAAATGCCAGTCAGTACTGTCCAATCACTTATTAAGAAACATAAAATTTGGAGATCTCTTTATACCAAGCCAAGGTCAGGTAGACCAAGCAAAATAAAATTTAGCCACAACTGCCAGAAGAAAAACCCACAAGTAACCTTAGGAGAAATAGAGGTTGCTCTGGAAAAAGATGGTGTGGTTGTTTCAAGGAGCACAATACGACGATACTGGAACAAAAATGAGCTGCATGGTTGAGTTGCCAGAAAGAAACCTTTACTGCTCCAATGCCACAAAAAAGCCTGACAACCATACAATATGCCCGACAATACACAACAATACACAACTTCTGGCACACTGTAATATGGAGTGTCAAGACCAAAATCGAGCTTTATGGTCACAACCATAAGCGATATGTTTGGAAAGGGGTCAACAAGGCCTATAGCGAAAAGAATACCCCACTGTGAAGCATGGTGATGGCTCTAAAGGCAAATTGATGGGAAGATGAATGCAGCCTGCATTCTTTCGCACAAAAGATGCGCATGGGACTTGGACTTTTCAGCATGACAATGACCAACAAGGGTATAAAGGTGAAGGCTGTGGAGCACCCATCACAGTCTCCTGACCTTTTTATCATCGAGCCACTCTAGGGAGATTTCAAATGTGAGGTTCATGCAAGATGACTTGGCATGATCTGGAGGCATTTTGCCATGACAAATGGGCAGCTATACCACCTGCGAGAATTTAGGGCCCATAGACAACTATTACAAAAGACTGCACGCTGTCATTGAGGTTAAGTGGGGCAATACACAGTATTAAGAACTAAGTATATGCTGACTTTTGAACAGGGGTCGTTTCATTTTTGCCTTTGTTGCTATGTTTTATTACAAATTCTCCAATGGTATACAAAATTTTGGTCACAATTGGATATATAAAGATGCACTTGCCTAAAACGTGGAACTTTGTATTTATAAGTTCGAAGGTTTCCAAAATGTTAGTTAAATTTTGTCTGATATTCATTCAACTCTCTGATATTAATTAGCATCAGTATCCCATGTGTTCATACATGAAAATCTACATTTTTCCCACATATACATATATAATAATTTCTAGAGATGAGGCTGGTGGATACTTGTAAGTGCGATATCTCAGTATGCCTCACGGCTAGCCAGCATACCCTGTGGGCATAATACAAAACAGTAGCATATGAAGTTGTCATCATACTGGAAATCCTATTGTGCTCTGTGCATCCCTTAGAGTAATGAAGTGTTGGTAAAAACGTCAATAACTTATATATCTTTCACTTAATTGTCTCATTGCTAGGGGGAACACAATATGTTGCAGAATCATCAAGTGCTGTATCTAGTTCAGTATCTGAACCTGTCTAATATTATAATAGATCATGAACATGTTTTATGTCTTTGTGGCAAATTGTGGTAATGGGGACTATGGTGTGAAATAGTATACTAAACAATAAAAGGACCAGGTGATAGCTGTATGATTGGTGGACCTTTCTGCATTGATACACAGCAGTTGACCCAGACTGGAAAAATACAAAACTGATGTGGAGATCTCAACTTGAACATTTTCTTCCGTCGAGTAAACCATAGTTCTATTTTCGAGGCCAAAAACTTAAACTTTTGGTATGTTTCCATGTTCTTCTTCATTTCAAAAAATCTATTGAACAGGACATGCTGTATGCTTTAAATGAACCAATCAACCCTGAAGTGTCTGCTCGATGTGGTTTTGCACCTTGGAGAGAAGGAGAGCGCTTTGGGGCATATCTATATACTGCAGGAATATTCACTTTGGGACAACTGATCAATATCCCTTTGGAAATAAAAAAAAAACAACAAAAGCACAACGCTAAAAGTTATAATATCTATTTAAAGGGATTCCATCAGAGATGTGTCAAGATGTTTGTTTTCCAACATGCCAATATGCCTGAATTACAGGATTCGATTCTGTGTCTTCGGGGCTACATATCAGTTTGAATGCAGTTAATGAATAAACAAGTGAGAAGGACAAAATTATATAGAGATATATATAGAAATTATAAAATTATATAGACCTAAAGCCAAAGACTAAGTAATCCAGTACTACCCCATATATTATGTGAATGGCAACAAGTCAGGCTATCTTGAGCAGTAGGGCTAAGATAACCTAAATAAGCCTTTGCAAAGCAAGTAAAAGGCCTATTTAAATGCTCCCACCAGCATTTTCTGATTTAGTTGATAACTGTATACTTATTGAAGCAAAAATCTTAAATATATCTTTTATATTGTAGTATGTTTCTTGCAGATGGGGTAAAAGGGGGCATTTTGCTGTTTTAGCATTGTCTTGGGTGGCTCCCACTATATCTCTACTCTTATCTCCAAATTCTCTCCTAACCGCCTTCTTTGCTATACTCATAAGCCTTGAAACCAAAGTTTCCCCCTTTCGGCCATTTTAATGTTGGGAGGCACTTTGAGACAGATATAGTTCTTTGAATTGTGAAAAAAAAATGCTACCAAATTCTTCAAAACAGTGCCAGCCCCCTGGTCTTTGCTACATTCTAACACTTGTTGATGACACTTGCCACATTTTACTAATGGCTTTTAGAGTAAATCTGGCATTCCGTTCTAATTGAGCCTCCATTGTCTGACCCACACTTCCATTCATTTCCTCACCTTCAGTGTCATCTCCCCCCATCCTCCTAACAGATTGTAAGCTTGCAGAAATAGGCCCCTTTTTCCTTCTGTATCAGTATGCCTTAATGTGTGTTAACATTATTGCCAATTTTGTATATTGCCAATTTTAATATTTGTATGGTAATGGTCACCATTATCTGCCGCTCTATAATAAAATATTATACAATTCAATATAATCTTTTCTGTTTTCCTTCTCTGCCACTCCCATACAAAGCACATTGTATACACACCTTGTAGTGGCCAACCTAACCAATTCCTTTAGCACTTGGATCTAAAGGTGACACCACTTTTGGATTATCAAACGTAATTTGCTGAAAAATTTATGATCACATCACAAGACACTTGAGGCATATCTTGCACATGAACTTTATGGTTCATCTGTCTGCACAAATCGATAACACGTCCTGATGGACTCATCTTCACCCGGCCTTGCCTAGTGTGATGATCAATGTCATCAAAGGTAAATAATAAATTCATACATTCAATGTATAGAATAAAACCACAGTGTATAGAAAACATATAAGGCATTGTCTATACCCTGCTGATCAATCTCAAATTGTTTTATTAAGTTCACAGAACTATAATGAGTATGATGAGAGCAAACTAACCACATTAATGTGATCAGCACGAGAGGGTAGAATTGAGTTTTCTATCAGGAAAGCAAAAAGCAAAGTGACTTAGTAAGTAATGCAGGGGTGTTAGCTATATGGTTCTTGGGGAATTATGTTTTTTATATGTTGCACCCTCAGTAGCCAGATTCATTTCATGCAGAATTTCCCAAGGGCTAGATTGTAGACTTGTGCATTTGTATTCGGGCGAACATGAAAACGAACACAGCCCAAATACCGAACATACGAACATGGCGGCAGCAAAACGTATACGAAGACACACAACACGAAGAATCTTCGTGTTCGTTTTCGTTTACTAATCTCCCTGGTCCCTTCCCCATCTAGCCTACCTTATCTACGCAGCATCACAGGGGTTAACAGGAGCGGAAATCTTTACGTTCGCCGTCAGGAGTTAAAGGGCCGTGCGAACGACTCTATTGGTCACCTGCAGGGGCCTCCTCTGGCATCAACCAATTAACCAATTGGTTGATGCTAGAAGAGGCCCCTACCGGCAACCAATAAAGTCGTTCTTATGGACATTTAACTCCTGACAGCCAATCTGCGGATTTCCGCTCCCGTTAACCCCTGCGATGCTGCATAAGGGAACAGAAATCTGTAGGTTCGCCGTCAGGAGTTAAATACCTTTAACTCTTGGAGAGGAGAGACAGGCCAAGTTCCCAGTCAGGGGTTAAAGGGCCGTGCAAGCGACTCTATTGGTATCAGCCAATTGGTTGATGCCAGACGAGGCCCCTGCAGGTGACCAATAGACTTACATGCATGGCCCTTTAACTCCTGACTTCAGAACTCGGCCTGGGGAGACCATGGTCTCCCCGCTCCAAGAGTTAAAGGTCCATACGAGCAGCTCTACTGGTTGTTCGTACGGACTTTTAACTCTTGGAGCAGGGAGACCACTACCCCGGCCAAGTTTCGCCACCAGGATTTTAAAAGTCTGTTCGAACAACTCTATTGGTCACCAGCAGGGGGCTTGCCTGCCATCAATCAATGAAGTGCAGGTGCACTTAATTGGTTGATGGCAGAGGAGGCCCCAGCCACCGACCAATAGAGTTGCTCGTACGGACATTTAAAATCCTGGCGCCAAAGTTGCTTCGTAGTGCGTACCGCATTTACCCTGTATTTACCCCTTCTACAAAAAAACAAAGAAAAAAAAACGAACACGAAGAATGTACACAAATATTCGCCTAAACCGAACATAGGAACGGGTGAATATTTGTGGAATACAAAGATTTTTTCCCACACGAAGACGAACACGAAGAGTTGGCCGGCACACAAGTCTACTAGATTGGTGGAAATAATATTTCCTGCTATTCAGGTGTTCATGGTAACTGGAGGGTTGAGCACAAATAACACAAAATACATTAGGTCAGTACGTTTTTTTTTGGTCTTTGTTATCTTGTGTTTTGGGAGGTATGTTCTAATTTTGTAATCTTTCATTATAGTCTTATTTTAAAATATAAATCTGTATTAAAATATAAATCTGTATTTAGGTCAATATCTTTTGTAAAGCTTTAAATTCAAATCTGGTCATGTTAATTATTCTTCTTTATTATTTTGTGTCTAATTTAGGAAACAATTTTTACTATTAATATCCCCTTACAAATGATTCCCTAACTTGCTGTTTTTGTATTTACATTGAGGTTTATCGTGTGTGATTGAGAAATCTTGCACTGGGGCTGTTCAGAATGGAAGTTTTCACTTCAGAGCCAGTAAATCATAGGTTTTGGTTTAAATTAACCCTTTGTCGTGGTTAACCTGACCTTGGAGCCGGTGCCCTATAAACAAAAAGGAGACAATTTCAAGGCAATTAACCCTTCGCCTCCAACAGCTCAACCCTGGCAGCACAACTCTATGAAGCAGCAAAGATTGATTTCATGGAGCTTAAATCTAACCCCCTCCCCACCTTTCCCTGGCAGCACAACATTGCGGCCTATGATGCTTAGTTGTCTAGGCAACTGGATGCATTTTTTTTTGCTTCCTTGAATATTTTGATGGTATCATCGGAAAATGTGCAAGGGGTCATGAGATCGTCAATCTCTGGATAAAAGAGGTGACCTGCTGGTCAGTATAACTAAGGATGGAAAAAATACAGAGAAAATGATTAAAAAAATATATTATGAGCATAATAATGACATATATTGCTCTGCATCACATGCCAATCCCTTTGTTTTTATTGGTTGTGGGATATGAAGTGGTTTGCAAGATTTGTGACTGTGCTAATGGAAAATTAAACTCTAGATATATTATGAATGACAAAAATATAGAAGACGACACAAGATATGGTTTATATTGGTATATCTTAAATGAATAGCCAAAACCCTTTTACTTGTTACGTCCCAAAAGTATAAAACACTGCAAATAATTTGTCATCTTGTATGAAAAGCTTTGGGTCATTATAAATACAATTTTCCACTCCAATGCAATAATAACATTAATAATATATTTATTTGTAAACACATTTCTTTACATTTCACCATACTCGGCAATCTAAACTTTTGATAATCTCTTCATATAAAATATTCAGTAAATCATTATTAATTTGAACATAAAAATAATAAACATAATCCAACAGCACAGTCACGAATAAGTAATGGAAACTAATCTATTTTCTTCCACACCCCAGGACCCATTCCGTTGACAGCCTATTCATGATAAAAATGGGGACTAGTATTTTCAATTCTTGTCTAGGCCTGAGTTATTCTGACTGCAGCTCTGGTTTGTGACATTACACCTGAATGCCCCCAGGCACTGGAGACACACGAGGGAGCACTAGACAACAGGACAAGTATCATCAGGAGAAGAAGATCTCATCAGACCATAAATGATTGTGGATCCATTCCCCTCCCAGGAACATGAAAAGTTCAGACTCTCTCTCCCAATTTTGTTACAAATCTGCAAATAACTTTCACACATAACAATGTCCTACTTTAATTATTACTTCCTAAAAACCCAAAAGTAGAATGCTCTTCTAAATGGAGGGGTGTATTGTGTATACCAGGTCATTTATGTGAATTGTTATTGTAATAAGTTTGCATGGTCTAACACCGCACTGACATTCTAATTGGACAATGAACAGTTATACAAAATGAATTTCTAACTATGCAAATTCTACCAGTTAACACTTTAAGCATGCAAGAATTATGCATATTACACCAGCTTACATTATAACCATGCTAAAGTTAATATGTCAACTAACCCCAGACTCCAAACTATCTCCAAACTATACTTGGTGCAGTAACCAAACTCATGTCAACTAAAGGATTACCACCAACTTGGTGGTGAACTTCAGAAGCAAATACATGAGAAGGGACTCTATGCACTAAAACTTTAGTTTTACTACAAAATATTTTTGGGTCTTATTCTATTGTTTCTCAAATGATTTTTGGATGCTGCATGGCTGCTTTGCTGCATGGTACACCCTGTGTGGTACAGTGCTAAATTGTCTATAAGAACCTTTAAGAGCTCCACTGCAGGCTTTTTTGTTGCCTATGTCTTGTTTATTGGTGACTATTTGTGGTGAGAATCATGCTGTGGCCAACAGCATGATTTTAGCACGTGGACTTTAGCACGTGAGACTAGAGTGTATCCAGTAAATATGGTGCATATGGTTCCTGCTACTCAACAGAATGCACAGGGTGTATGAAACACCAGGATTCTGAGATTATTTCTGCTACTAACAGTTGGGACATAAGCAGTTAAAACATAAGAGTATCAATCAATGCAACCATATAGCCTTTTAGAAAGTTACATTTTTTGGCTGTAGATACACTTACAGTATCACACTGGACCAATGGGAAAAAGAAGCAGAAATTGGCAGACCTCTACGTCTGCCTGTCATTAGCAAATAGTCATGGAAATGTTACATTGTTTACATATGATATAGTACAGTAGCTTAGCTTCTGTTTTGTACTTGTATGCCTTGGTCTTATTTTCCCAGTTGGTTATGTTTATTTAGCTAGTATTTTCTCCTAGTATTGTCATAGATTGGTCTGAGGAGGAATCTGCCATAGAAAGATGCCAAAAGTGCATTTTAAAGCTTAGAAAATGTGTCCTTAACATCATACTAGCCAAATCGCTAGCAAATGCGTGGACCACCCAGACCTGGGGCTATCCTTAGCCTAGTTTGGGCATGAGTCATAGAACAACATTGACTTTTTTCACTCTCCAACCAATTCATAATTCCACCCGGATGACATCAGTGTGAATTATAATGTGGAGATTTGACGTTTCAGAATAAAGTGATGAATAAATAAAGGGATAAAGTGAATATGGGTATATATTGTGGTTGTCGAACCCCAAACATTTTGTGCTAGATTGTGTGGACCAAAAGACTTTTAAACATAGAAATGACAATTTGATGTTTTGGTCTCTCAAAGTTAAACCTGTCAGACCAACTTTGGCTTTGAGAGGCTGGAAGAATGAGTTCTCCTGTAAAACCCCAAAACCTAACCTTAACCAAACCTTTCCTAAGCCCTTGGTCATGTCTTATATTTTGGATAACCATATACCTATTCTATGCATGTTTACATTCCCTTACAGTTTAGCATTTACTACTTCTACTACAGTAGATGGCTGTTTTACTTATTCCAAACACAACAACACTTAACCTGAAATTTCAAAAAACCTTTAACCTGAGGCTGAGGACACATGGGGGTAGGTTTGAGTTCATGGGGAGAATTCTTGTCTGCCTGCCCAGTCCCATCTTATGTCTTATGTATCTCAGCAGAAAGAAGGCACAGGTTTGGTGGGTGTACCCAGTCGGGCTACAGGTCATCCCATCACAGACCCCAAAAGATTTTGCGTAATAATGGCCCAGAAAAATTATTTAATAGCTGGTCCCATAAGATATTCAAGTAGTTAATGAACTTCTAGACACTATAACAAAAACACAAATGTCAATCTTTGTATTCCTAACCCACATCTGTTTCGCTTCATCCAACACAGACATTACTTGTATTCTGTCTCACACAAACAATCTAATACCATGGACAATGTTATTGACACATTGTGCTGGAGACAAAATACCATTTCTGCCCTTTATACTCTATAAAGAACAGTGCCCTTCTGTATTTGTGTGTACTTTTCAATGACATAGCTCTGCAGAGGTCTACGCAACAATTGTCAAATGACCCATTTAATGTGCACATTTTAACAAATTTAACCTTTGTTTGTTTATGGTCTTCTTCTATTATGAGGAATAGAAAAAAAAAACAGCGCACCCTTCTGCTATGTTATCCTGAATTTATATTTTGTCTGTTTTTTTTCCCTGGATGTATTTATTGTAAAGCTAATGAGTGAACCCTAAAGGTGTTTATTTCTATTCTGTGGCATAGGAGATATGTATCAATGGCACACCATGTTCAACCACGTAGTAGTTTTAATTTATTTGGGACACTTGTCATTTAAGCTTTATCACTTAATGTTTTCCTTTATTCCATAACCCTATATATATATATATATATACAGAGCCAGCTCACCCAAACTTTTAAGAGAACGCCGCTAGGGTGCAGATGACACTGTAGCCATCATATATATTTCAATGGCACCAGCACAATGAAATAATGTACCTTGGGGCTTTAAATATATATATATATATATACATATATATATATACACATATATATGTGTATATGTGTATATATATATACACATATATATATATGTGTGTATGTGTATACACACACATACACATATACACATACACACATATATATATGTGTATATATATACACATATACACATATATATATGTGTGTATATATATATACGGTATATATGTGTATATATATATGTGTGTGTGTGTGTGCAAATGATAATTGTATGGCCCTTTTATGGTTTTGTGGCTTCGGAAACCCCCTGTATGTATTTTCCCTTTCCCCCACCCAAAGCATTGTTGGACCATGGAGAAGTAAGGCAACTGAAGATTCTACATCAGGAAAGTGTTTTTTTAAAAGTTGTTTTAGTTTTTCTGCAGATTCCAATGTGAATAAACCCTGATGTACCCACTTTTCTATCAAACTATTTAGACTTAGGAATGGCCTAGGAACAAAACACCAAGAAAGCCAAGCCATGTGCAATTGAGATGTAAAATCACACAGCTAGGTACATTTGAAGAGGCAACGTCTCTATGGAGGGGACACTGGGAAGATGCAAGCCTGAAAGAAGAGCTTCCTGAAGACATCTCTATACCTCATACTTCCCAGCATTTAAAAAGCTGTAGGTGCGTGATTACTGGCAGGGCTGTGCTGAGACTATTTACTTGACTGATTGACCTATTTAAGTGAATTAGTATGATCTTTGCAAGAACGGTTCATTTTATGTACATCATTTCAATTATAAACTAGTTTTTAATGAGAATAATATTTGCATTAAAATATTAACATAAAAGTGGATATGTTTTATGGAGGTTATTTAGCCCCGCTTTTTAACTGGTCTCATAACTTTTTGCCTGCACAATATTTTAATAAGCATTATAAAGTGCTAAATGCCTAAGCAGATGTTTACTACAAAAATAGGTCACTCCACCAATTCTTTTCATAGATCCTATTTTGTCCTTTAGTCATCATCCCCCACATTATAATTACAAAAAGGTATACTTTTGTAAACAGTATTTAACCTACTGACAAACACAGTTTGGCGGTAAAGCAATATGGTTATTTTTAAGGTTTTTAAAACGTACTGTACTACATAGACCAAAACATAATTGCAGTCTCAAGTAGACACGGTAAAATTTTTGTTTTGTTTCTGCCGTGTCCTTTTCGCAACAAATGACGAATTTTCGGAACTTTTGGAGTGTGTTGTCATCAGTTTTGTCAGAAATGGCCCTCGAGACAGGCAAATTTGGTTAAAAAAATTAGTTTGTACAAAAACGAATGCATAAGTCTAGTTTTAAGCATTCTAGGCAAACAAACCTTGGTATTTCTGTCGTACCATTCTTTCCTCGGAAGGTTTGTTCACATTTATCACAGAATCCTTTAAGATGTGTTTAAAAAAACAAACAAAAAAACACAATAAGCAACAAGCAAGCATTTGAAAATGTGATTCTGGCAAGAATTATGAATGAGGCGAAATATGACATGATTAAATAATTCTTTCTGAGAATGGCTTGGATAAGAAATCATGTTTCTTATTCTGTATTTATTTCTTTACAGTGTTGAATTCAGTAGAGTAGATGTCCCAGAGAATGAGGAGGGTGACCCAGACACTCAGGGAAGCAGTGCTTCACCCAAAGACTTGAGTCAAACCCAAGGTATGAGCATAACTTTTCAGTATTTGTACAGTAA
This sequence comes from Spea multiplicata, assembly GCA_009364415.1. NCBI lineage: Eukaryota > Metazoa > Chordata > Amphibia > Anura > Pelobatidae > Spea > Spea multiplicata. Next base: position 43,039 of record VKOC01019026.1, on the reverse strand, counting down.
CAACAAGGCCATGGGCAAAACTGACCGCTTATTATGATTTGAGAAGCCGCATGTTTATTTTAAAAATGGCAGAGTTGTGGATTTCACAGTTTTAGAGTATATGGCCTATGTTACATAGCATTGATTCTGAGTACCTAAGACATATTTGGTTTGGAAGGGAATATAGAGATTCTTTTTGCTGTCCTTGGAATTCTGATAGATCTCTTTGAATCGCTGGTAAAACTGGCAAGAAATTTTGAGTGGTTTTCTTTGTTGCTGTCACCTTCATCAGTACAATTAAAGATACAACAAAGTGCACATTGTTTCCTTACGGGCCAATTTAATTCACTGTTCGGTATTTGTAAATAAGTGTATTATGTGTAATATGTTTAAATAAGAACACAAAAATTGTTAATTATGTATAATGACAATCACATATCTAAGATCATCTGCCTCTTTGTAAAATCCCCATAGGTTGTTTTCTTGACTCTTTTTAGTACAGAATTCAAAAAAGTAGGGAAATGTAGAAAGCATATTACAATCACAGTGCATCCAAAAATCACATAATGCAAAAAAGTACTATGATGAGTAGCTGCACTGTGTAGCTATTCATACTTGGGAGGCAAGAGTTTGTTATTTGTGTGGACGTCTGTGCCCTGAACATTCTTAATCTACTACTTGTGTGTCATATTTAGGTGATGATTAGTAATGAGCATAAAACACAAAAAGGAATAGCTATATTAATAATTTGTAAGCACTCAATGCTTGGAGAGCAGATAAATGTGAGCAAGGGCCTTGCTGCTTTGTCAATGCTGCTGCGTGTCCTAAACCTTATAGCTTCCACCTCTGCCTGCACATCTCGTCATTTTGTAAAATAATATCCGTTTCCAAGATTTACTGATTTCTACGTTTCAGGGGTAATGAATAGAAAAGGGTAAGTATCAGTCATTGTTTAGTCATGTCAGGAAAAGCATATTCCGCTTGAACCAATGGGCATGCACTATGTAATGTTCTGCTTTCCAAGCCTAATTTTACTTCTGTCTGCATAATAAATCAGGACTTATTATCATTCAACTTTATAATGAGTGTGGCAGCTTTATTCCATTACTATTTATTTATTTATTTATTATATATGAACTGAGGGGTAAAACAGCAGCAGCAGGTGTTCAATAAACTTACAGAACTGTTTGATTGAGACTCCCCATTTATGTAAAACTGTGTGGATAAAATAATGGCTCAAAGAAGAATTAAAATAAAAGCTAAAATGATGTAATTTGTGATACTAACAATATTGTGATCCTCCGTTAAAGAGGGGGGTAGGGCTATAATGGAATTGGTTGATCGTTGATTGAGTTGGGGAGAGAATGAGAAGTAACTATACAATGTTGGGACAACTAGAAAAACAGCAAGCTCAAGATAAGATGGATGTTGAAATGAAATTGTTCAGGGCATAGATATTTGAACAGTACCAGGTCATGAATGCACAAGGGTTGGGTTTTCTGTAAGGCATTCATTTCACATGTGAAGTACCACTTTCTTCTATGAGGGTGAATGACGTTTGTATGACTTGGAGAATTCTTCTCATCATAGGCCAAATTTAATAAAGGTTTTTAGCATTATATATGTATTCCCCATTTCAATTCAACCTTATGTTGGATTTATGTTGAGGTTCCGCTGAAATGTAGAAGACAAAAACATTTGTTTCATCTTTTTTCTACTGTTTCTAGAAACATGGTTATTGGTCCTTGTAGATGACACCTCCACCTTCACATCATATACAGCAATATACACATCAAGTGCACAGTACTATATATTTATTTGTTTATAATATGTGGTTATTGCGGAAGGTTGTCTTTTTCCTATCTTCCGTAGAAACTTTCTGAAAGAAAGACTGAGCAGTTACATGATTCAGTTGCAAGCCTATTATAAACGTCTTATTAATATTCTGAATGTTGCTAGGTCTCTCCTAAACAATAAACATTCCTTTTTTTTAATGTACGCTATACCCTTTCATATGGAAAGACATAAAGTGGTGACGTAAATTATAAAATAATAATACTTTAACTAGATGTCCTATAAAACTTAAAGGAAGTATTAATTATATTTTAGTACAAAAGCGCTTCTGTTTTGACAGTAGGCTCTTCACATCAGTAAAAGAAAAATCCCAAATAACCATGTTGCATTGTGTGTTCCCACGAAATTGGGTCTGAGTTGTACTGTAGGAGGGAGAGCACATGCCGCTTCGCTCCTAAACCAAGGAGTTTTCTAGTCTGTTCCCATGACCTTGAAGCTGATTTCATCAACTAGTGGCTAAGAAGGACACAATTAGTCTGACATTACTTGGACTTTTCTGAGATTCCACTAACGTTGCCTGCAAGAAAAGAACCAATTGTAGGTTAGGTACGCTAAAAATACTCTAATGCTGTGGTCCCCAAGTGCAGTTATTAAAGGGACATAGAGACTATGAGAATATCTTTAATTTTCTGAAATTATGTTATTCACTGGATCAGTTTGTTTTACTGTGTATTACTGGAAGAGGATCTTAGACTTTAAGAGTGGTTCGTTTGTCTATTTCATTGCTTGCCTTATTTAAAGGACCTTACATTAGGATAAGTCAAAAGTCACAAGGCTACTGCCTACAGACTATGTGCATGGGGTAACAGGAGTACCCTCGTCTTGTAACCTGCCTTAGGTTAACAATGGCTGGTATCTAAGTGAAATTATGGTAAAGCTGTCTGCCGGCTGAACATGGCTGACAAGAATAGTACTATAATCAGCTGTGCCAGACTTAAAATAAAATAATATACATCTAATTTCCTTCTGGGATATATATGGTTGAGTACTTCTTATTCTGCATTTATGTGGTTATTTTTAACAGCTCCTTCAAAGCAGAAGAAGGGTGTATTTTTAGACAAAATATTATTGATTGTTCAGTGTGGGCATTATTGATCATTAAAGTAGAAGACAAATCAACTACTTGGCTCGGAGTCAAAATGCTTGCTGATTATTGCTTGGTAAAGGATTCAGAGGGTTAAGTAAAAAAATGATGCCTTTATGCAATGATTTCTTCTCAATACAAATAACCAGACAGGAGGGACCGTGGAAAGTAATGGGTTAAGCGTTGCATTCTGCATAGTTCCGCTGACCTGCTTTAGATGCCTTTGTGGGTAACCTGCCCAGGTTCTGATTACAAAGATAATTGCTTCCTGGCTTCTCAGGTGATTCTGGAACTTCACCTGGAAAAGGCTTGTGCTGACAGGCGAAAACCCAAACATTCCAGGCATTCCACTAACGGCCGAGACAGGAGAGCAGGGAATCATCCCAGACACTACAAAAAGAGGTCATTCATCAATATGTCAGGAGGCTGCAGATGGAAACGGGATGTCATACATTTTACCCTTAGGATATTTTAGAATGTTTTTGTCTTAGAAAGCACAGTTTATCCATGTCGGGGGTGGTTTGTTAATTCACGTAACACAATTACACACTTTCTCTTAGATGAGCCATGTATCAATTAAGTCATTTTGATTATAGTAAAGGAGGCAGATGATATAGGGTATTATAGATTAGGTGGTTTGTGATCTGACAACAGTGATTTGACCTTTTTTTACCAGGGTAAAATGGTTTATAAAGAGCCAAGTTATAGATTTAATACTTTCAATGCAGGAGGTATGCGCTTATTTTGCATCGGATACCATGATATAGTGTTAAAAAAAACAAAAGTTTAATTTTTCCCCTATTATTTCCACATAAATTATAAACCATGTAGTAAAATTAACAGTAACAAAATCATTTTATTAAAAGTTCCCACCCTTCTTTGGTTGTCCTAGGGTGACCACATCGGTCATGTTTTCCAGGACACATATTACCGACCAGCCAAGTGCTGCCCTGTAGTATGGGGATGTATATCTGAATAATTGGTTCCCTTCCATAAGTCTATAAGTCCTACATACTGCAAGGCAGGACTTTACTTGTGCTGGTCAGCAATATATGTCCCGGAAAACATGGCCGATGCGGTCACCCTAGGTTTTACATACATGTAGACTGCACACGCTGCTCATGTAGGTGACAGTACGCAATATATGGAATTTGATGGTGCTATATAAAACAATACATAAAAATAATATACTCCAGTGCTCAGCAGTGAAGCAGCGACAAAGGCCTTGTGCTCCCACCGCAGAACTTCTGCAAGGTAAGTGAAAGGGGGGTGAGGGAGAGGGTAGATAGTCAGAAGGCAGGGGGCAGATAGTGAGAAGAGAGGTAGAGGGGGTAGATAGTGAGAAGGGGAGAGGGGGTAGATAGTGAAAAAGGGGGGAGAGGGGTAGATAGTGAGAAGGGGTGTAGATAGTGAGAAGGGGAAGAGGAATGAATGATTGTGTAAATGAATTGTGTGAATAAGTGAGTGATTGTAAAAGTGTTTGTGTGTATCATAGGTATATAATTGATTTGTGGAAAGGCAAAACTGACACAAGCAGGGTGTTTATGGGACAAAGATGGCACAGAGCGGGCTGTTTGGAGACAAAGATGTCGTATGCTGGGCTGTTTGGGGACAATGTGGACTCATGCTGGGCTGTTTGGGGACAAAGATGGCACGTCCTATGTGAGTAATTTGGGTGCTGGTCAGGTTCTTTGTGGGCAATGTGGAGGGGGTTTTAGCTATACCTTTAATGCTGAGTTTTTATGTGAATTCCAATTAATCTATACGTGCAAAGCTGGGTTTTTGTGTTATTCTGTTGATCTATATCTGCTATGCTATGTTTCCATACATTTTTTATATATACCTGCAAATACAGGGTTTGTATGTCTTATTCAGTTGATCCATGTGTTGTTTATTTGATCTATACCTTCAGTGCTGAGTTTTCATGTAAATTTCCAGTCCATCTATACCTCACCCTGGACAGCAAAAGATGGTAAGGTCTAAACTTTTTTCAAGCTAATAACTAATAATCATGTCCCCAAACACTCTGAACACTACCATACAAGTTGTTATAATGCCCAGTTCATAATGCCCAGTTCTGCTGTTTTAGCTATTTGAACACCAAGAAATATATAACTCATTTATGAGTAATACATACCTCTCTGGCACAGAAAGCAATGCATATTTTCTAATATTTTAATAATATTATGGTTTAGGCCAGTTCCATTATTTCTGAGTATGTCTGAGTTTGCCTGGCATTTACTTTTAATTTCAAAATTAAGACCTATCCAGAATAAATAAAGTACACATATGTTTATGCCTTATACATATTTTTTTTATAAATGCTGTCAGTCGATTGGCATTATTATCTGACAATGTTATCTGGCTTACTTTGATGTCAATACAGCGATGCAAGAAAAACTTGTATAACTCAAAGCTACTAATGTAATGTATTGAACTTTAGTAGGTGGTACAAAACACCGACATGGGACCAAAGATAATACCAGCACCAATATACACTATGCATGGTGCATATCTTTGCTTCCCCCAGACCCACAGAAAGAGAGAGGTCATATGAGGATGGTGCTTGAGTATTTTGGTCTGTGAGAATCACTGTTATCAGGATTGTTAGAAGTTCAGTGATTCATTATGTTAGCCTAATTTGCCACAAATAATGGCCTAAAATGGGCCATACCTCTGATCACATGGTCTTCAAGTCTGATTAATACTTTGTCCTGACATCGCAACAGACAGGGCAAAGCTGGCAAGGAGGGCAGGGATAAACTGCCTGCTGGGTTGCTCTGATTTGATGATCTTGGGGAAGTGCCGGTAGTCGTTTTACTTGCAATTTGAAATACAGCCACTAGAGTAAAAGGGCCTTTAAGAAAGAATTTACAAATCTACTGTATCCTTGATGTGTTTTATACATTCCCCTTCTGTTAACAAGTTTAAATCAGACTAAATAGTCAGCAAGGGGTATAGTTTTCTTCCAAATGTACTATAGGCTGCTTTATTACTGGGCCACCTGGATGGAATTGCCCCTCAGGCTAATGCACCCTTCCCCTGATAGATCAAATATATTTATGTCGATTTTGCTCCAAGGAATGGGCCCTTCCGAGCTGGATCAGTGTGGTCCAGGTCGGAAGCGCTTTCTAAAAAATTTTGAATCGATATGAGGAGAAAGGTCACATCGAGCCCCCTAGACGCTGTGACCCCCATAGTTATGTCAGTGGGTCCCAGGTATGTATATGAGATCCTTTAGAACTCAACCAAAAAAATCTATATGTTTGAGCTGACTACCTTTCTACTGTACAGATGTCAGTGAATTTTGCACCTTTCTATTGCTCTGCAGGAGAGAAAAAAAAGAAGAAAAAAGAAAACAAAGAGTGAAGCATTTTAATTGAGTGAGGTAATAACCTCCTCACCAGGAAAACATTCTGTTCATCCAGCCAACTACAAGGTCACATTTGTTATCATCTATTATCTCTGTCTGAACATTTCCATTTGACATTGCAAAATGTTTATCTTTAAGTCACCAAAAATATTTTAGTGATTTATCAAGGTCCTGGGCAGAAGACAAACATTTCTTTTACAAGCTGAGTCAATAGATTTTGTTTATTTAGACTCCATATTTGCTCTTCATAAATTCAGGATTTTGAAGCTCACTAAAAAATATGCTACATTTAATGAAGTTATTATGTAGGTTGTGTTATATTTTAACAAGTGATGCAAAGGTGCGGCCTTTGGGAACATCTGCACAGTCAAACTGGTTCTAGAGATATCCTAGGGCCATGAAGTGTTGGGAACTTGTGGAGAACAGCAGACAAAGAGAAACACAAACCTGTATTTATCAATTGTTTAGGTGCAGAACATATTTCTAGTACAATGAAGTACAAGATGCCATGGTTGGAGCTAACTACTTAGGCAAGAGTGCTGTATTATAGGAAAAATAAAACCTAAATATGCCAATTCTGCAAAATTCTATTCTGTTTCTTGAAAAATGAAGGCCCGTGAATTTCTTTAGTGTGCTAGGGCATGGTTTTCCCATCTACTGAATGTCTTTATTGACAGCATTAAAAGTGATTCTGGTTAATGTAAGGATGGTGCTTGAGTATTTTAGTCTGTGAGAATCACTGTTATCAGGATTGTTAGGAGTTCAGTGATACATTATGTTAGCATAATTTGCCACAAATAATGGCCTAAAATGTGCCATACCTCTGATCACATGGTCTTCAAGTCTGATTAATACTTTTTCATGGCAACAGACAGGGCAAAGCTGGCAAGGAGGGCAGGGATCAACTGCCTGCTGGGTTGCTCTGATTTGATGATCTTGGGGAAGTGCCGGTAGTCGTTTTACTTGCAATTTGAAATACAGCCACTAGAGTAAAAGGGTCTTTAAGAACGAACTTACAAATTTACTGTACCCTTGATGTGTTTTTATACATTCCCCTTCTGTTAACAAGTTTAAATCAGACTAAATAGTCAGCAAGGGGTATAGTTTTCTTCCAAATGTACTATAGGCTGCTTTATTACTGGGCCACCTGGATGAAATTGCCCCTCAGGCTAATGCACCCTTCCCCTGATAGATCAAATACATTTGTTAATTTTGCTCCAAGGACCATGTAATGTGTAAAAGAAGCACTTCTGAGTCATAGTGCATGAAAGTAGTAGTATATGTGTCCAACAAAACATATATTTCAAAGAAAATATTATATTGTATTTTTAAAATTAATGGTCCTTTGTATAAAAAAATATACTTTGGTGCATATTTGGATTTGTTTGCATTTGAATTCCTGGAGAGCATAAAATAAGTCTGGCATCTGTAGTTTCCAAAGCATCAAAAGAACAAGGCTGCTGGTTTTCTTGGGTAGTAGTAGAGATCATTCATGGCCAACATAAAATATGCATAACATAGCAATGTTAATTTTTGTCCATGTTTCAAAATTTATGTAGGATCTACCTTAAAAGGTAATGCCATGAATCCTTTTGGATTTTGGAATTAGGAGCTTTGCAAAATGAAAATAATCAGACAGGCCTTAACAGTGAGATTGATTGGTCTCTGTTTTTATAAATAGCAGTCCTTTAAGTATTCATTCTTTATATTTTTTATTTCATTTATTTTTTTCAGTAACGTACATATTTATACATTTCTACTATTCTATGGTGTATAAATAATGGGAATGGAAGTGATAATATCTTTTTGTATTATTTTTGTATTATATATAGTTCAGGTTGTTGGTAACCTATTAAGTGATTGTTTGTCACTACTGCCACATTTAGGTCACATGACCTTATAGGGAGGGTATTTAAGGTTATCTGTGAAAACCATTTGTATGTTTCACCTTGATAAGGGTGTTTGTTCTCGCCAAAACCAGTTGGTGTTTTCAGAAATAAAGAAAAGAACTGCTTTGACTATTATCCTGGCTGATGTTCCTACTTTCTCCTCATTCATGATTGAGGGTGATACATTTGTATCCAGCGAGTACCTACTCCTGTTTCCCCTGTCTCTCTCACTGAGAGCCTATTTATATAAAACATAATTTCCCCAGGGACACAGCCCATTAGGGAACCGAACAAGAATGTTACACAAAAACAGTCCATAAGAAGCCACCTTATTATTGCGGACCTCCAGATTTCTCAAGTTATTCACCTGTTCCTGACTGCTGACTGTGAACCTGAAAACCTTAAAAAGTGGTAAACCAAAGGAAAATAAGGTTGAGTGGTAAGATCTTAGATTAAATTCTTCAATAATAGAGGCCTAGTACTAGACAGAGGCTTCTTATATAATATTTACACAACCAATCTGCAGAAAGGCCAGCCCTGGTGTGACAATTGTCCTGGGGCCTCCTAACGTCACAACTTGTCTTTGCCTTCTTTGTCCCTTGCGTCCCCTTCCAACTTACACTCTGGCACACATATGTAAACACACTTACACAAAATATACATACTCACTCATACTCACTAACACATACATAAACATTCATTCTAACACATACTCCATTTCCCCCACTTATACATGCTCACACACACCTACACATACATGCTCACACACCTACACATCCATGCTGACACACACACACAAAATTACACATCCATGCTCACATATGTATATGTATGTATGTATATATAGATATATATATATATATATACACACATATATACAAACACGCTTACACATATACACACAGCTCCTGCCCCCGCTTACCTCTCACCGCTCCTGCAGCTTTCTCTCTGGATGCTCACCACACTGTGCAGGATGCCTCTGTTTCACCACAGGGTCATGTGACATCAGCGGACCCCCCCCCCACCAACATCAGTGGGACCACGCATTGATATATATTAATACTATACATATATTAAAAAAGTTGATCAAGGCATTTGGAAAAAAAGTTTTTTTTATTTACACAAAGTATTTTATTACACTACATTTATTTATAAATTGCTATCAGATTGTGTAGCGCTATCAGAAAAGGCCACAATGTGAACATATTAATAAATGTAAAATTATCCAAAATTAACAAAAGCGTGAGAGAATCCTGCTTTTCCAAGCTTGCAGTCTATTATTTATCAATTCTCTGCTATTAATTGACACTTTATTGCAACTTTTAGGATTGAAGATGATACACTGATACCCTGCCAACCACTTTGAGTTTTTAGAAAAGAGGGGCATCAGGGGAGAAAAGAGAGACAAAGGGAGTTGGGGTCCATGGATAGACTGCATCTCTTGGGTATGAATCTTTTACACAGAATACTCCATTATTATTAAAATCCCAGGAACGAAAAGTGTTAAAAGCTCAAATAAGTACCTGGGAATGGACAGAATCTTAACTCCTTGGCATCCATGTGTACTGGATAAGGATGACATCAGAGCTCGGCAGATGTATGAGATAGAATTTTATGTGATGGGATTGGGATTACATCCATACGCTAAAAAAGGTCATGATAAAGGCTCTGCCACATTGACGCCCAAACACACACCAGGACAGGCTCTGCCACACCGACACCCAAACACACACACACCCAGGACAGGCTCTGCCACATTGACACCCAAACATACACACCAGGACAGGCTCTGCCACACCGACACCCCAAACACACACACAATAAACACACACACCAGGACAGGCTCTGCCACATTGACACCCAAACACACACATCAGGACAGGCTCTGCCACACTGAAACATTAAAAATGTATTTTCTACACTGCTTTGTCATTAACTCCCCCTTTTATATTTTTGCCCCTTGTGTATTGATGCCCCAGACAGCCCCCCCTTTACTATTGATTAATGCCCCCCCACAACCTTGTGTTTTGACCCCATTTGTCCATTTATGCCCCCACACCCTTGTGGATTGATGTATGTGATGCCCCAGCCAACCCCTCCATGTTTATTGATGCCCCCACCCCTTTTGTATTGGTTAATGTGATGTCCCCACTGCCATGTGTATGACCCGCAGCCACCCCCCCTGTTTATATTGATTTTGTAATGCCAAAAATCAGCCACCCCCCCTGAATATGGGTCCCCTAACTATTTTTGGTGATACATTTTGGTTTTTTCTTTTTTCCAGCTCTCCTCAGACGTGAAGATCCTCTCCTTGTCACGAAGAACTCTTCTGTGAACCTGCCCCCTCAAAGCCGCCCGGCCACGAAGTTTAAAGCAGCCATCGTGCAGCTGGAAGACGGCATCCACAGTGGATATAAAAAGTCTACACACCTTTGTTAAAATGCCATGTTCTTGTGATGTTAAAGAATGAGACAAAGTAGAATCATGTCAGAACTTTTTCCACCTTTAATGTGAGCTATAATGTGAACAATTCAATTGCAAAACTCAAATCTTTGAAGGAGAAAGGGATAAAAAAACAATAACCTGTTGCATAAGTGTGCACACCCTCTTATAACTGCGGCTGTGGCTGTGTTCAGAATGAAGCAATCACATTCAAACTCATGTTAAATAGAAGTCATTACACACCTGCCATCATTTAAAGTGACTCGGATTAATCACAAATAAAGTTCAGCTGTTCTAGTAGGATTTACCTGACATTTGCTTAGTTGCATCTCAGAGTAAAAGCCACGGTCCCCAGAGAGCTTCCAAAGCATTAGAGGGATCATATTGTTGAAAGATATCAGTCAGGAGAAGGGTACAAAAGAATTTCCAAAGCATTAGATATACCATGGACCACGGTGAAGACAGTCATCATCAAGTGGAGACAATTTGGCACAACAGAGACATTACCAAGAACTTGACATCCCTCCAAAATTGATAAAAAGATGAGAAGAGAACTGGTCAGGGCGGCTTACAAGAGGCCTACTGCAACATTAAAGGAACTGCAGAAATTTCTGGCAATGAATGGGCTACGTGGTAGGGTGGCAAGACGGAAGCCTCTTCTTACAAAGAAATACATCCAAGCCTGGCTGAAGTTTGCAAAAACAAAATCTCCCCCCCAAAGGACGTGGGAAAATGTGTTATGGTCTGATGAAACCAGGATTGAACTTTTTGGCCATAATTCCAAAAGATATGTTTGGGCGCAAAAACAACACCCAAAGGACACCATACAGACAGTGAAGCATGCTGGTGGCAGCATCATGCTTTGGGGCCGTTCTTTTTCAGCTGGAACCGGGGATTTAGTCAGGGTGGAGGGAATTATGAACAGTTCCAAATACCAGGCAATTTTGGCATAAAACCTTCAGGCATTCTTTAGGAAGCTGAAGATGAAGAGGAAGTTCACCTTTCAGCACGACAACGACCCATCCGTTGAGTACACATCCAAATTCACAAAAGCATGGCTTCACCAGAAGGAGATTAACGTTTTGGAATGGCCTAGCCAGAGCCCAGACCTGAATCCAACTGAACATCTGTGGGGTGATCTGAAGAGGGCTGTGCACAGCAGATGTCCTCGCAATCCAACAGATTTGGAGCACTTTTGCAAAAAAGAGTGGGAAAATATTGCCACGTCAAGATGTGCCATGCTAATAGACTCCTACCCAAAAAGACTAATTGCTGTAATAAAATCAAAAGGTGCTTCAACAAAGTATTAGTTTAAGGGTGTTCAGACTTATGCAATTAGGTTATTGTGAGTCCCCCCCGCAAAGATTTCAGCTTGTTTTGCAATTGAATTGTTCATGTTATTGGTCACATTAAAGGTGGAAAAGGTTCTGACATGACCATTAAAAAAAAATAAAAATCAGTGTGCAAAATATCTATATTTTGTGACTACATGTGAATATGTTATATTATATGACTGCTTAAGCCTATAAACCACTCCACCCTGCTCCTTATTTCACATAAAGACTTAGGGCACATCTAAGAGGAGAAGATGTTGAAGATTCTTTTTTTAGTTGTTGCTTTTCAGAGCTTTATACATTTCTAAAGCAGCTCCATAGTTACTAAATGAGATATAATATTAAATATTAATATGTTAATCCTCTCCATAGTAAATGTCCAAGGATGTCTCAGAACAACATACCGGTATATCTAGAAATACTTTTATCCAATTTTGTTTTTCCTTCTGGAAGCTGTAAATGTTAATTCTTAACAAAGCCTCCTACTGTAACGAAAATAACAAGGAGGAAAAAATAACACACTTAAAATGTCCAATGAGAAGAGGTGGCAGGAAAAAAAGAAAGTGCCAGATATAGTGTAACATAGACACCGGAGGAAACAGAGATAGAAAGTCTAATTAAGGCTTAGGATGACGCCCTTCTCTGTCGCCTCTCTGTCTCTGGGACATCTAGGCTTGGTCGGTTTGAGTATGTTGTCTAATGAAACCTTGACACAGCAAAGCAAAACTTTTCCAAACCTTCTTACACGTCTAGACTTATGCCCCTGCTAGGTCCTCACTGATTTGCCAGAGTTTGGAGAAAAGTATAGCGTATAGAGTAGCCAATCATGCACGCAGGATACTGTAGCTGATGTTCTAATCAGGACTCCGCAACAAAAGGAAGCAAGTAGTGCAACTGTGACAAATGGTGCAGCAGGAGAGACTTTATAATAAGTTCATGACACCTTATTTTCATTACCCAAATATATGGTTTGTTATCATTGGTATCATTTAGTTCTGCTAAATGAGAGACATGCTGCCGTGCACAGCATACGAGGAGACACCAGTATCAGGCAGGACCACAAGAAAGTAGGATCAAGGTTGGTGACCCGCCAAGGTCAGGGCCCCCAGCAAACAGGAACATTGTGAAACCAGTAAGGAATAACAAGCTGGGTTTAGCAACAAGAGATAAAACAGAACGCGTACTGAGGATAGGCACTATAGGACATGACCATCAGAAGGCAAGGTACAAAGGTATCTGAAGGTTTAAGTAGGAAGTGGAAGGTTTTGGCGCCTAATTTGAATTTGGCGCCAAATTTGAAAAGTCTGTTACATCACTTCTGTTCTGTTACGTCCTGTGGCTATCTTGTGTGTGGCAAGCACGTAACCTCCCTTTATAAGTGAAAGTAACCTTTGCCCGCACCGTTAGAAGGCGTGTAGACATGAACAAGATGCCTCATCGATGGAGCAGGGTCTCTCTCTCCTGCGCGGCAGGCCTTCTTCGCAGTGGCTGCTTGTTGGAGGCGGGGGGTCTCCCCCTTCTTTGCAGCAGCTGTGGCTGCTTGTCGGAGGCAGGGGGGTCTCCCCCTTCTTCTCAGCAGCTCCTGCTGTGTGTCAAAGGAGGGGGGATCTCCCCTTCTGTAGCAGGTAGGTGACACATACAGTTCCCAACTCTCTCATGCAGTATCCAAAATACAAAGTAGGTGGCATTTAATTGAGCTTACATAGCAATATAATGCACATCACCCAATTTCTGCTCTGGTGGTTCACTTCATCCTGCATCGCACAAGAGTTGTTCTTGTGGTATTTTTAAGCAGACTCATCTTCAGTTTGTACACCTATCAGCCATAACATAATGGCCACCTGTCTAATATTGTGTAGGTCTCCCTTTTGCCACCAAAACAGCACTGACCTGTTGAAACATGGGCTACTCTATACCTCTAAAGATGTGCTGTGGTAACTGGCACCAAGACATTTGAAGCAGATCCTTTAAATCCTTTAAGTTGTGAGGTGGGGCATCCATGGATGCATGCTTCAGGTAAGCAATGCACATACACCCAGCCATCAACGTAAAAGAAAACAAGATTCATCTGGCAAAGCCACCTTCTTCCTTTGCTCTGTGGTCCAGTTCTTATGCTCACATGACCATTGTAGGTGCTTTCAGCAGTGGACACGGGGTCAGCATGGCAGGGGGACACCCTGACAGGCCTGTGACTACGCAGCCCCATACGCTACAAGCTGTGATGCACAGTGTGTTCTGACACATTTCTATCAGAAACAGAGTTAACTTTTTCTGCAATCTATGCTACAGTAGCTCGTCTGTTGGATTTGACCACACAGCCAGCCTTCGCCCCGCACGTACATCAGTAAGCCTTGGCCACCCATGACCCTGTCGCTGGTTCACTGCTTTTCCTTTCTTGGACCTTTTGTGTTAGGTATTGACCACTGCAGTTAGGAACACACCACAAGAGGTGTAGTTTTGGAGATGCTTTGACCCAGTCGTCTAGCCATCACAATGATTCCTTATAATCCTGGCCTTCACCTGACATACTTTATACAAGAATTATACTTACCTAGATCCAAAATGCCAAATGATTTGGTCCTGTTTGTTCTGATCTGTTTGTACTTAGGTATCACAATCCCTCTGGCCTTTGGGCTTCACATTAGGTGAGAACTGATAATCCTGTTTAGACCACTATTGCACTGTAAACGAATTCACTGCCTATGGATTTCCGCCTAGTATGCACTTAACACCTTCTTGTTAGTGTACAAAATCTATACGTGCCTTAACATCTTAAGGAAAACTATTATTTCCTTAACTTGTGATTCCTACTCTGGGGTAAAAGGCTAATTCGAAGTCCTAACACGGCGAAGATCCTCCGTTCCGAGTGTAAGACACCTTTGAGTGTTGGATGCCTAGTGAAAGTGCCATATGGAAAACATTCTAATGATCTCGGCCCCATAATCCCTTTGTTTGGAATTTGTTCCTTTTCACAAATTTTTTCAAATCTGTCAGTGGAACTTTTTTATATTTATCTATGGATTGTACAGGGACAGCTAAAGTCATGGAGCTGAAACAAAGGTCGCCCCCAGGTATGCCACATATGCATGGGCTATATTTGTCTCATCCCCCCCCAATAACGCCCCCCCAACTCTTCCACTGAATCCTATACTTCCTAGGTGTTAATTCTTGTTACCACATCATGGATCAGGGAACTAAGAAGGGGTAACTATCCTGCAGTGCCTGCAGGGTCATCTCTCCCTTCCGACAATAATTCCAGGGGTTTCTTGCCCGGAGCCAGCAATGTTTCCTTCTTACTGCCTCACTTAGAGTTATTATAGTTCTCTAAATAATACATTTGTTACAATCAACAAAAAGTAAGGCGCTTTCCCAAAAATAAAATAAAACCCTTTTCACGTATTTTAAGGTTTTCCCTCCCTAATCAGAGACTACCGATAAGTGTACCTGACATTTCCTTGGTTATTTTATAAAATCTTTTACAACATTGTCTAAAAACCATTATTCATTTTTTTAACATCTATAATTGATGATGGTGTTTTATTCTGTCAGGGATATTGTATTTTATTGATGGCTATATTGTATTTTAATGTCAGCAGTATTCTATTACTACAATTGCATTCACACTTATAGTGTCAGTTAACTAGGCTGAGTAGAATATATTTTAACAGTATACATATTGCCAAATACAGTGCTGAGATTCGCCTCTTCTTCCCAATGAGTAGCAAATTCAGCAAGATTTGTTTGGTGTGAGTGGAATTTGAGCTTTGTGCAAATTACTTTCCCCCTTTTTGTATGATGGAGGAATCTTTTGCATTACAAGCTTAAATCTCCGGGGAACATCAAAAACCCTCCACATTGGAGGTTCCTTGGAAACCAGAAGCCGCACATGATCTTCAAGACTAGTTTATCATATCTTCTTAGCAGCACGTTGAGACAGCGGCTAGTGTGTGCTTTAAAGATGTGCTGGCTATTTTAGTGACCTACGTTAGAGGGGTGGAGGAGAGGAGTTTGGAGGCTGCAAAACACCACCAGTCTTTTCATCCCTCCCCCAGCTCCCTCTAATGTTTTCTCTTTTTCTCCTTGCTGACAGCTGTGCAATGTAAGGGAATTTCTAAGCACATCTTTTAGAGAACAGCTTAGTTAGACCACTTGTAAAGGAACCAGCTGGTGTATAGGGAGATGTGCAGCTGAAGACAATAAATATATCGGGTATGATAGACAAGACAACAAAGTACAGGTGTTTAACATAGCCCACCCAATGTCCTCGAAATTTAGATATTTGCTGGAAAGGCCACCAATGCCTTCTCCCTTTGGAATCAACACAGATCTTACATTTGTATTCATCAGAAGCACACTCTTGGACGTCTGAAAACACATCAGTCTGAAAACACACAGCACATTGTCAGTATCCTTCTTTAAGCACAAGTGCTGTGTAGTTTATACAGGGCGACTTTTACTGCTTATGAATAACAATAGCTTGAGATCATCAGTCCCACAAAGAACTGCAGGATATCTCTTTGTAAATGTTTAACCCTCCAGTACAATGGCATTTGAAGTCAAAGAGATCACTCTTTTATTAGGCGCTGCAAAGGCTACTTAGAAAGTAGAGAATTTATTTATAGTAGAATTGTGGGTCCGTCAGAATATAGAGAACCATTTGATCAATCAATGGATACTGGAATGAGGAGAAATGTGATTCCCTTTATGATTTGTTATAACAGGAGATAACATTAGTCATACGAGACAGGTTCGGTTGATCAATTATCAGTCTGTGTTGAGTGCGAGAAAGGAATTTATCTTGAATTATCTATAAGTCTGATGGCAGTCAGAGAAAGGAAGCCACCATGCCACCACAATGACTAGCAACCAGCCTGGTGCTTTGAATGTCTTACTGTATGTTGTTATGTCAATGCTTTACTGCTAGATACAAAGCTTTCTAAAGGATCATTGATGAGTAAAAGAACATGCATGCTCAATAGCTGCTAATCACTAGGAGAGTAGAACAATGAGCCCGGGCACGTAGAGGTGAGAAACAAGAGCAATGAGCCAAAGTTTCAAAAGCAAGAAATATCAGAGGTTGTAAATCAATAGCAGGAGAGAATTACACCATTTAACGGCCATCTGGACTATGGGAAGTGAAGGTCTTTCAACTATTCCTTTTCAAACATACCAAACTATATAGTAAATAACAAGAGGGTGAAGGAAATAGACAAATACTAAGGGGAGGGATTATGAGGAGTCACCATGACAAGTTTTTCAAATAGCACGTAGAAGTGTTTTGTAGGAGGCAGAGGAAGCTGCCTCAGGGGGATTAATATTGTACACTTAGGTGTCATTGTAGCATTACGATCTTTCAAGATTTGCGGAACTCTCAGATGAACTGTAAATGTTTTTAGATCACCTCTAGGGTCTAATTAGTAATAGATTAAATATCCACAGGGGCTGACTGTTTTAGCCACAAGAAGATCCAATCACTTTTCATTTTGGAAAACATTCTATACCACAAATCAAAAGCAATGGCACCATGATATGTAAAGCGTTTTTGTAAAGTAAGATTTTGGAAATAATGGTGTTCACCATAAAAGTACACTTTTAGTGAAATTGAAGTTTTCAGAATTTTTTTCCTATTTTTAACCTTGCTGTATGGCGTGTTCCAAAAAATATTTTAATATTTTACACATAAATTCTTCAGTACTAAAAGAATCACCTCTATTGCGTCATATTGAATGAATAAAGCATTTACTAAATTTATATCATTTTCCTGATGGTTAGTTTCTGGTATTTTTTTCCATTAATCCCTTAATAATTTGTAACATTTAAAAATGTAAAATGATTTGACACTGCTAGGGGAATGCTGAGGTTAACATGCTGTATAATGATCTGGAATACAATTGACATTCTGCCAAATACACCAGAAATAGTATCAGGTAATTTACATACGGCTATGCATTGTTTTGTTACATCTGTCTTTTCTATTTAATATGTCTTTATAAATTCATTTTAAAAATTACTTGGTTTTAAAGCCCACATTTAATCCACAACAACACACAATGGATTTGCAAACACGTCAACAAATGGTTTTCCAATTCCTAAGTGTACGTCATTGTTAAACAATGCATTAATTTCCAGCGCTGTAAACGGAGGTAATTGTATTTTTAACCGTTTATTGTTTCTATCTTTTTGACTACAGAATCTGATTGTTCACCACCCCCTCCTAATTTGGCTACTAGTGTCAGTGCTGAGTACTCTTTGACTTCTGCGATTGTGCTGGCAACGTACTGCATGTATAGAGGTCAGTAGGTTAGCAATAAAATAATGGGAATGGAAGAGAGCTAATATGATTTCCATTATGTATAAATAGATAAGGATGCAGCTCCATTGAAGTTCACAATCTGACAGCTGAGGCACACTGGTTGTTACTCGATTGGCGGCCAGAAAGGAGATTGCAGCCAATGTGAGCCAATTCCCTTAAAAGGGATGTTAGAATGATTGGCTGGGTTCTGTGCTTAGCTGTGTCTAGCAGAAAAATCACCTTTTCTCCCCAGGATTTAAGCCTTGTCGCTGTTAGGACTGGTATATAACTGCATTTCAGAGAGAAAACCAAGAACATCCTTTGACTGCTTACCGTCTTATTGCTCTAGGGTTTTCTTCCATCATCTATGTAGCCACATTTGCTCCTTGTGCTGGAAACAGAAGAAAGGCAGAGATACAAAGAGCCGTCAGAGGTACAGAGCTTGTTTCAGCTTCTACAGCGAGCAGCATGCATTGTCTGCAAAGGTTTGAACTCCTCATAAAGCAGCGATGTTCATCCATGCATCTTCTACATCCTCATCTGTGCCCATTACACATCATAACTTACACACACATTGTATATCCTGAGAGTCAGTGACACACATAAAATTCTATATGTGACTGATCAGATATATGCAATGTCACATCATGTTTATAAAATACTATATCGACGGCTTCATGCACATGCTGTCTTGTATAGTGCACTGTGACAGAGACAAAGCTATTTCTCCAGGTGACTGACAGCGCAGCTGCAGGAAGACAAGAAACAAACACATAGCTGAATATGTTCTTGAGGTGATATAGACTGGGATATATCACAGATAGTGTCTCAAATGTACTAAGTAGTGATACCGTGTCAGGTACTTTATTGCACTTCATAAGTTTGTGCTGTAATTGTAGCCATGATGAGTTGACCAGCTACTGTTCCCATTGTCAGATATTTGGTGTTCTGGTGTAAAAAGGGGTTAAAGGCTGCAAGATACCCAATCCTACTGAAGCACATCATGCCCCTCACTGATTATTGCCCTTTGTCTGATTGGAAGCACACTGACATATGTACAATTATTATATTTTGGCATTGTCTTTTGTGGCTGACCTAGGTAGATTTTGTGTATAATATGTTCATCACTCAGCCTGTGTCTTTTCTAGAGGATGGGCCTACCTGCACTCCTGCCTGACCAATTTGTTTGGATAAAAGTGTTAAAAGTTACCAGTAATAGGTTAAGGTTCTCCTTATCAGGCCCAGACTGGCCATTGTACAAACCGGGGAAATACCTGCCTGACCATTTCCCAATGGCGCCTTCCTCGTACCATTAAGACCAATTGCGCTACTGTTGCTGTTTCCAGCTGGCGCCTGTATCTACGTAATCTTGTCCACTGCTGGTTTTATTCCCAATCCGGCCCTGCTCCTTATGACACAAATCTTAATAGATACAGTCCTGATTAATTGAGAAGATTGTAGATTTTACAAAACCTCATCAAAATCTGTTAATTTTAAACCTCAATAAAATGTCCCCACTGGTCAAGGTCAAAAGGGCCCTTTCTAAACTATTTTGAACCAGCACTGGGAGACAGGAATGTATCGGGTTCATGTGACATCACATGTATATATGTATGTATGTTTGATTGCACATATGTATGTACGATTGTTAGCATGTATGGCTAATTGTATGTGCATATATGTGAGCATAGATGTCTAATTGTGTGTGTGTGAGCATGGATGTCTAATTGTGTGTGTATGTGAGCAAACATGGATGTCTAATTGTGTGTGTGTGTGTGTGTGAGCATGGATCTCTAATTGTGTTTGTGTGTGTGAGCATGGATGTGTAATTGTGGATGTGAGCATGCATGTGTAATTGTGTGTGAATCTATGTGAAAGTGGGGTGAGATTGTGTGTTAGAATGAATGCGTATGTGTGTGTGTTTGCATATGTGTGCCAGAGTGTATGTTGGAAGGGGGGCAAGGAGCAAAGAAGGCACAGACAAGTTGTTTGGGGGTAATGATGGCACATACCAGCTGTGGGGGGGGGCATGGGCAATTTTCGCACCAGAGCCCTGTGGTTTCTAGTTACGCCCCTGACCATTGCCCCTCAAGATCCCTAATCAGTTGCGATCTCTGGAGCCTCAGGAATTAACCCAGAGATTTCCCAAATATGTTTATTGGCTTAAAGGCTTTTTTGGATATTATCAAAAACGTGAGTAATGAATCCTACCCAATAGTAGGCATGCAGGATGTCTACTTAAGGCAGGCATATCGAACTCCAGGCCTCATGGACTAAAAAAAATGTTTATGCAGAAGGGCTGAAACTGTTTAACATTCCTGTGTCCATACAACAAGAAGAAAACCTGGTCTTTTTTTTAATGCCCATAATCTAGCTCCCACACATTATGGTGTAATGTCTGTGTATATAGAAATATATATGAAGGGAGACTATTAACTTATTTTATTCCTCAGGCACATGGAATGCAATTTTCACTCTTCTTCCACTTTCAAAATAAGCAAGCCAGACAGCCATCTTGTGCTGCAGATTATACTTCTACGTACATGTATAAGCCAGCTCCATAGTTCATTGTTTCAACTATATTATAAGGAAATAATAAATTAATAATTTTTCTTATTGTTATGTTTTAGCTTATAACATACAACTGTCGTGCAGCGTTTTAGTGGCCCCCACCACCGTATATAAATAGTCGTAAGTTCTGTTCAATTGCAAAATTATTAGGATTTCCCTAGCTGTTACCTCCTAACAGAACAGGGCCCTCCACATGGCATAACTTGGTATACTACATTTATGTTGTTTTTGTTTGATTTACTAAACTTTCTGCAGTTGAAGACTGACTGAGACTTTCAAAATCAGCCTATATACTGTAGGTTAATATGTATTATATTTTTTTCAGGTTCCTGTTAAATGACTGTGTTGCACGTAAATCATTTTAATTAATTTCAGTACTTTTTTTTACTTTCTTCATGTTTTGAAGCAGCTATCCATTTGTGTTGCTTTTGTTGTCATCTACAACATTCATATTCTTCTTGTAAAATTAGTGGGTTTTTTAACCTAAGATATTGTAACTCCCAAGTGCCAGTCTTTTAAGAGTTCAGAATGTTTTCTGGGTATGAGTAGATCACAGTGCTTTACAGTGGATTTGTTGATAAATTAAATCATGTAACTTAAATACATTATTCTCCTTAGTTACATACATTGTTACTGATAGATCATAAAGTCACATAAAAGGTATTGCCTCTAATCAAATCGCCTATAACAAAAGTGTACCTCTTTGGCAATTTCAAATGTTTGGAGTCATGGGGAAAGGTAACAAGTATCCTTATTCTGCCACAGTTGCCAACTACAGCACAGCTTTTTCTAAACTTGGCAAACACCATTCTCAGTATAGTACGAGCAACAGTAAGCTAACTTTTGGAAAGTGACTTTTGTCATAAGAGAAGGTGAGAGGGTGATAGGCATGTAATTCTCATTAGAATTCTGACAGATAGGCTCTAACTCTGAGTTATAGAGCAGCTCAAAAACCCACATAGCTCAGTGTGTTGTCACCAAGCTTAGACTATACTTCACACAGAGAATTGACATTGTGTCAGGGGATTGCCCTCCCTCTGCCAGCATTGTAACTATGCAGGTAGTGTTAGAGTAGAAGACTGCGTCGGAAGATATATATATATATATATATATATATATATATATATATATGTATATGTATATCCATTACATTGTATTCTCTGTACACACACAACATTACCAACAAGAGGCGACTCATACAAGAACGAGCAGTCAGACAGGTTAATATCAAGAACGAGCAGTCAGACAGGTTAATATCATGGTAAATTCCCTGATCTCCTAGTATATAGGGTTCTAAACAAGGGCCCATAACGGGAATTGTATAAAATGTAATTGCAGTACAACATTTGAAAAGTCCTATCGCCAAAGCAAACAAAGGAAAGTTTCACCGTATATGTGTTATATGGTGGGCTTCTGAAAGGACTAGTTTAAGGCCAATTTTAAGAGGGCGTCACTGAAAAGGAGCTTTTACTAGAGGATATGGGTAAAGCACAGTGCTTTACAGACATAAAAGTCACAATAATACTGTATGTATAGAAACAGAAGTGAATGAGTATAAATTAGCTTATGTAAACAAAAGACATCATTCTTCTTCTAAATGTCTAAGTTACAAACATTTTATGTAGGCCTGGACTGGCCATAGCCAACACTGCCACAGACTCTTTCAATCTGCCACATGCCGCCACCATGATATTCCTGGCCTCGCACTACACATGCTTTAAGATGCTAGGACTGCCCCGTCATCCGTAGTCCTGACATTTTGGCAGTGTTGGTCAGTTGTCCCATTTTGACCTAGGCCAACTAGGTCTGGGGCATTAGGTCTATTGGACCGCAGTCCCTTATGTTGCAAAACTGGGGGCAAATCACTCATTTTGGCAATAAGGGTCCCCACTGCCTAATGGGTCAGAAGATATCGCCCTTGAATACAGCCAAGCATCCATATCGCCCTTGTATACAGCAGAACATCCATTTTAACCTTAAATGGCACCATACTACCTTCTGAGGAGGAGTGCTGGAGTAAGGCATGTGTCCTATCCTGGCATTCAGCAGAAAGGATGGGAGCTGCAGAGGTAATTCTTGGATTGAGTGGCTGTTGGGGTTAGTGGGAAAGCAGAGCACCACCAATACCCCACAGACCTAGAGTGAGCATGTTGTTTCCCAAGCTGTAATATGTAAGACTTCTTTGGTGAAGGTAGAAGTTGTTTTACCTTTTTTATTATTTGTAAACTTTGGGAGGAAATGCTTTACTGTTATGTCTTCATAGTTTGAGATATAACTGTCAGGCAGTTGGTGCCAATCAGTGGCATTCAAAATGAGATGCTTGACTTTTTATGAGGTTTTGATGGGGAAAAAAAAAGTTAATTATTGCCACATACAATAAAATAAATAAAATTGTTCTTGCTTGTCTTTGTCAAAGCATTTAAAATGAGATAAAGCCACAGATTCATGACAGCAAGATAATAAAATAACATGTAGAATTGAGATTCACGCTACAATGAAATCTTCTGACGACAAATTGTCTTTACTCACATTGGAAAGGTAATCCTTGGATCTTAAAACTTGCCTTCCTGTGTACCAAGGGCATGTGGAATACAATGACACCCTCTGGCATCAAACAGGTTGAAATGATTACAACAGTTTATTTTCTCTAGAAGGATATTAAGCAACTATAGTGTGTGTGAAAATAGGAATTGATATATCACAGTAAAACATTAATGCTTTCCTCATCCTTCAAGGGTGCACAACCTGCAGACCTCTAGCTGACTTGTTGCTGGCTCAGGCTGCTGCCACAGCCCAACAACGGACCAAGGGCCACAGTCTGCTCTTGTCCCTAAGTCTCTCTGTGTAAACCCAGCTTGGGTGAGACAGGTCATTACCAGCTATGGTGCATGGAACTAGAAGTAATTACAAGCTTATTGACAAATGAATTTCTTCCACCTGCTTCTCTCTGAGGTTCACAGTTTTTTTCCCCCTCTGTGAATTTCACTGCTCAAATGACCAGTTGTTGTCTCTTGGGGCTCATCACTTGACAAAGGCTTTGTTTGGACGTCACTTGGGACTGGAAGATTTAACTAACTCTGATTCAGTCCACACAGACCTATAAATTTTCGCAATCAGTGAGGGAATTGTATACAAACGACTTATGGTAGATTTCAGAACAGAGACTTTGAACCTGCAAACTAATGAGAAGAATAATTAGCTTGAGGCAGCAGAACACAAGGCCACAGAAGCACCACCCGTTGTTCTGGGTTTGGTATTATACTAAAAGGAAAGCATATTTGGGAAGGAAACAATAATTAAAGCGAACGTCTCCTAAATAATTCCACATTTCCATTAACCTATAGGATGTTAAATACAGCCAATATGTGTTTTTTTCATGACCTGCTATTTAAATGTGAAATTTTCACCATGTTTACTTTGCCAAAACAAGTACAGCTGTTAAAATATTAACTCCTCGCCATACCAGATCTGATCTGTCATTATTTGTATGTTAAACAAATGCTTTGTCAGGTCATTTATGTCTTTATAGCAGGGGCTGTGATCTCCCTAGAAAAAGTCAATGTGTATCAAGAGAGATCAGAGTGCTGAGCATGCTTGTTGCATATTAACTTACTGAATGGCCGACAAATTAATCTATGCAAACACAGGAGCCTATTAATCAACGAACAGTATTAAAGTAAACATACTGTTATTTATTTTCGTATATAACGCTTCAAATGGAAGCTTTACCTTTACGTTTCTCCATATATTTTTTTATCAAATGTGTAAAAGCTATGGAGGATAAAATAAGCTAATGTTTTAAAAATGACTCCTAGGCAAAATTGAAAGAGTGGTATGGTCCAGCATGGCTATTTAATTAGTTGTCTTGATGATAAGGTCATTCAAACATTTGTAACATTTCTTTTTTTTGTTTTAAATGTACTGCTCTAGGTTACCTACCTCTGTTTTGTCCCAAAGACTTTGAGACTTGGCCTATCTTACTACCAGTGTAGGGTTTTCAAAGACAGTCTGCACTGTATCTCATGTATTCTTTTCCAAATATAACCATACCTGGGAACTTCTCGGCTCCGGCTAACCGGAGCCTTCCCTTGCGGGACGCGGCCGGGGCAGCGCACTGACATGGGTGGGTGGTCCCGCTGACGTTGGGGGAGTTCCCGTTGACGGCAGTGGGAAACACCCCCATTTAAAGGAAAAATGGGTGGGGAGCGGGGCGAGTCAAGACCCCGCTCCCGCGACACGGAGGATTCGGGTCTTGACCCGGTGAACCGGAAGAGCAGCGCTCACCCAGCAATCTCCGGGTCAATCCTGGGGAGTTCCCAGGTATGAATATAACCTGCTTACTTTAGAAGTCAGAGAAGACAATATGTCACTGCTATGTGAAAGAAGTTGAACACAAACTAAGTAAACAAGTAAACATGGCAAAGTCCAATTGTCCAACTTTAGCATTTTAATATAATTGAGCATAATTTACAAAGCAGACGCGTAACAGAAATGTCGAGGTTTTTTTTAGCAGTTACGAGCTTCTTGCAACAGGTAGACACAGTGTAAGCAACAAATCAAAAAACATTAGGCTTTGTGATTCTGCTCTAAGGGCTAATTTCCTTCTCTCCCTCTCTAAAGTCCTACTGGGGACAAACGGATTGGAAATTGATTGGACAAGCAATGCAAAAGCGTATACATAAAGCATTAGTCTTCCTTTATTAAATGACAGTTGCTGGGCCTGCATCCAATGTTAACAGAAAAAAAACTACATCTGGATGGTGGTGCATGGCAGAGCTCTTACTGAGTGGAGCAGACAGTAACTGGATGTCATTTTAAGGAAAATATTGTTTTTTTTATTATAGTTCATAAAAATATAACTTTTATTCTTTTCTATTGTGATAGTTTTCATGGTTGTTTTATAGCTCCCCTGATCAAAGGAGGGCTGACAGCATTTAGCCGAGGGGGCAAATCCAGCCAAAAGGCCATAGTGATATAGCGTCTCAAGGAACATTTGCACAATTCGGAGGACACTACCCAGCCATGCCTTGCACATGATCAGCAAAATAAAAAACATACAAAGGCTATTAAAAATGGAACTCAGAAATGATCCAGTCAGGATGTAACCACTTCCTATGTAGAACTAGAAACCCTTATGACATTATGTGGACTTGTGATGAACAAAAATAAAAAAAGCTTTAGGCAGTAGCCTGAAATCGGAGAAGTCAAGGGGCTCTTTCTTATGCCCTCCACAGCTCCTTTATTTCACTATATGCAAATATCCATAATTTCTAATATTTCCATGCAAAAGAACCTGCCAATTACTAACAAACAAAACACACCTTTCAAATAACACTTGTGGGAAATTTTGCTCCATTTAACATTATTTGTATCGGGAAGGTATTCAGTTAATGTTAACAGAGAAAGAAAGCTCCCCTCTACAGAATCTACAATCATTCATAGTGAAACTAATGCCAACTGCATACCTCCCAAGTGTTCCTGTTTTGGAAGGGCAGTCCCTCTTTAGTACCCAAATCCTGCTGTAAATAGTTATTCCCCTAATGTCATTTTTTTCTAGAAGCTCAGAATGTTTGCTGGGTATAAGTGTATTACTGTGTTCTATAGTCCCAAAACTCGCAATAATCTCTATAATGATTTTACTGGCATGTTGCCCTGACGTCGTTGAGCCAATTTTACTGGCATTATCCTGCGATTAGCCCTTTAGGCTAAAAACCTTTGGTTGTGAGTACATACTGTGCATTGCTGCAAATAAAAGGTAATTTAAATGATACAGAACCTGTGGCTGGTGTCACCGTTTTTTACAGTAGCATTGATAGCATGTCCATTTGGCGCCCTCGCGATCAGATTTTAGTGATTTTCTTTTGATTTTTAAAACAAATGAAATTTCCAGTACGTTTTGAGTATCATGAGCATGAACCAAAGTCAGGGTCAGGCTTCAAGTAAGGTAGGAGAATGTCAGGGAGCAAATTCTTCATACTCTCACTAAGGGTTGCTTGGTACCCTGAAGTAATAGTTTATACCCCAAATGTTATTTACAAAGAGATTTCTGGTATGTAAGAATAATTATCCCGTCCAGCGTGTCCGCGGTACTTCAGGCTTTATTATCTAGTGTGTACATAAACAGCCTCTAGAGCTGTTGCCGCTCATTTACTCTGACAACATACCTCAACTGAATCTATACCATAATATAAATTAAACCCACCTCCAATAAACAGGAACAGGCTGTGGACCTTTTCCAGGAAATGTATACATTTGACATGTTTGTGACCAATGCCTTGTACTATGTTGGATGAGTAAACGTAAAGAAGACTATGTGTGTTGTGAGAAAAATGGCCATTGGGGTCATCCTTACTTTGAATTGCCAGTGAAAAGACAAAGAGGGTTAAAGTGTCCAATCTGTCTTAAGTTCCTGTAATAAGGACCATCATCATCATTAACGTAGGGCTAAAAGGCAGCTACATCAGGGCCGGTCTTATTTTAGGTGGCCCACAGCTTGGGGGCCCCTCAACAGCAACATTAGCTTGCAGATAACATTGTGCTTGGCAGATGTCCTTCACATATGACGTTGTGCACATGTGTAATGTTGGCATGCTTTGTGTAGAAAGGATTACTGTGCGTGAGAGAAGGCAACCCCAACAAACATTCCAAGCTCCTAAAAAAGAAGGACATCTGGGGTCGAACGAGGCAGAGGCCTGTGTGAGCCAAAAAAGAGGGAATACGCATCTTACATAGGGACCCTTGGGTGGTATTACAATGGTAAAATTGTGTGCAGGGCAATGCTTACTTTTTTTGGGCTATTTCTAAATAAAGTATCTATGTATTGTAAACTGCAGAAGATTTGTTATCACATTAAGCAACTTGTTAATCTAGGTCCTTAAGTGTGATGCAGGCCTGTCAAGGTGATAAGTTTTAGCTGTCTGAAACATGATAGATTGGTATTTGCTGAGCGATAGGCAGGATATCATGCCTCTCAATATCTCTTGAGCGTCTATCGTCTCTACCAGAATTTCTATTGTAGACATCTCTCAAGGCGAAAGAAAATATATTCAAAGAACACTAATTGAAATAAAATTGAATATACTGGGAGAGAACAGATTTAGGCACTGATTTTAAAATATCAGAATTCTGTGCTGGCTTTAATGAAGTCTGCCTGATACCTTCCCCAAAATGCTTACCTTAATAAGGTCAGCCATGGGGACTTCAGATTTGAACCTAGGAGAAACGTGTGACTAATTCTACGCATTTATAATAAAAAGGCACAAGATGGAGTTCTGAAGCTATAGAAAAAAAAAGTACATCAAAGTAATATCTCAGAAACCATTTTACTGTTTGGAAAATTACAAAACAATATATGGAAAGTATAGAAAGTTTCTGAAGTCAAATTTATTTCTAGGAAGATATCAAAGGTGACGGATCTGCTTGTGGTCTTGGTATGATGAACCACACTAAAATCTGTTTATTATTTAAATAGACAAATAGGATATTTTTGAATGTAAATAAACCTTGATGTGTTATTTTGCCTAGGTGATTTAGATTAAGATTGGCCTATAACCCATGGATTTCATTGACACAAACTAACGAACATAAAATGTAAATTTTGTTTAGGATATGGTTTTGTAACACTATGATTAATGTTCATAACGCTTGCATTGCTTTTCATGCCTCTGTCTATACTTCTAGGCCTTTTCGATCAATGGGGGTCATTAGGTTCTTAGAGGTTCCAGGATTGCTGTGTCGACATAGTTCCTTCACAATGCATAGTTATGAATTAAAGAGAGCTGAAACATTTAACTCTTCTGCAAACACTCCGGTTGGTCAATATTCCTCATTATATTGACAAATGACTATCTCTGATAACCATTATGTTTGTATTTTATTCAACATGGGGGAAAAACTTACCATTGTAAAAAACTGAGGTTACATTTAGCTTCTAGTTTTATTACTTTTATATTACTTTGCCCCAATATAGCTCCCGATTGTCTTTAATAGGTAATACCATTGTGTTGTTCCATGACACTTTTGGGTTTCTTAACAGTGGTAACCAACCAACCCAGTGCATCGTCCAGGCAAGAAACATTATTATCCTGTGAATGGGGGTTGTGTTTTATATGAATATATGAAACTTAAGGTTTGTGTGCATGTATATGTGTGCCACCAGGGCTGTCTCCACATAGGTCCCCTCCAGATCATTTGCAGATTGCATAGTACCTTCTAGACAATACTTATTAGCTGTGACGCAGCTGGTGACTCTTGTTGAGAGTTAAACAATAAGTGATCCTGAAGCTCACTACCTACTGTTTTTGTGAAGTGAGAGACAAATCTATGTGAGTGACCTACATTCTTAGGCACGTAACCCATAGCTAGATACATTGAAAAAAGAAATGTATTGCTGAGAAATAGTATACCTGGTTCTTGTCTTCCCACGCTAATTGTTACTGTTGCAATTATAAAAAAAATTATAGAAAACTGCCAGACAGATAATGCCTATTTAGTCGGTCATCTTATGATCTATGATAATTACAGGTCCACAGATGTTCTGTATTTTATTTTACCACTAATTAGGGTATATAGCAAGCACAATTGAATTAATTTGCTATATAACTGTTGAATAATGTGTTTTCTATGGCAACGTAATAATCCAAGTGGATGGTCTTACAAAGAAATCTATAGAAACATAAAATGTGACGGCAGATAAGACCCATTCGGCCCATCTAGTCCGGCCATTTTTCCTGATGTAAAGACTCAGACCTCCATCAATCCTTGGTCTTGTCTTTGATTCAGGATAGCTTTATACCAATCCTCATACATGTTACAATCCCATCCCTCTGCATAGAACCAGTGTCTTTGAATATCAAGCTTCACTGGGATAAAATAAAGGTCATCTCAAGGATTAAAGCTTAATGTATACACTCAAAAAAGATTTTACATTAAAGGAACAGTTTTATCAGCTCCAAAATGAGGAAATGCAGCTCTCCTGAAACTCATAATGTAATTAGGTTGGCAAACTGGCTTGCAGCATGTAGAGTACAGCCAGGGCCGGCCCACGACATAATGCCACCTGGGGCGAAGTTTAAAATGCCGCCCCCACCCCCCTGCCGACGCCATTATTAACCCCCCCTTTGTACTTACCTTTAAACAGTCCGGTGGCGAGTCTCCCTGCTCAGCCACGGTGCCGGCTTGTAATGCTGAGCACTGGAAATTGACGTCACCTCCAGCGCTCAGCATTACAAGCTGGCACCGAGACCGAGGACAGAGAGGGGCGCCAAGCGAGTATTGACAACTTGGTAAGCGAAAACCACTCGGCGCCCTCTCTTTTTCTAAAAAAAAAAAAGCGATTGGAGCGGCAATTGCCCCACTCTGCTCCATTGTAGGGCCGGCCCTGAGTACAGCTATCCATACTCAGAGGAGAAAGCTGGGTACTACTCAGGGGTAGATTAAGACCCCTTGGGGTCCCTAAGCACATGGCTCCCCCAGCAAAAATAAGTAAACACATTCACTAACTTTGTCTCTTTTATGGTTACCGGCAATGCACCTGGCTCTACTATCGTACACGATCGGAGCGGCCATGCTAGTATTGTGGGGTCATCTTACTTAACCCAGCTAAGTGCCTACCTCCCAGCCACAGAAGCATAAAGGGCTTTTATTTTATTTACAAAGCAAAATATATAGCGTGATGAGAAATCTATCCGGCAGATAAAGTATTGAAAGGAGGGAAATATATTTTATGTGTTTGACCATTATTTAGCATTAAGAAGGGAAGACATAAAGAACTATGTTTTATAAGCACAATAAAGTTTTACGGGGCAGAAGCTTTGAATCCTCCTAGGTCCTTCTTGGAGAATTGCTTTAATTTGGTCTACATAAGGAAGGACCAATTCATCATTAATTTGTATAATTTAAGTTTACAGTAGTCTACAGTGGATATAACATCTTAAAAAATTTGTGATAATGTGGATCTTTCTTTTGCAAACCATTTAACAAATTTGTTTGACTATAAAAATGTGTGTGTGGCAATGTGATTTTCGAAGAAAAAAAAATGTAAAATTGATTACACATTGATTAACGTGGGATTAACTGGCGGTAACCTCTCCACAATACGCAAAGGAAAACATTGAAAATAGATTTATCTAAATATGGCAAGTAGTTGTAATTACTTTTAATTGAGAGATGATTGCTCAGTCTTATTTAAATTACAGAAAATGGAGAACGATAAGAAGTTTTTAAAGTACCATTTTTATTTTTTAACATTTAAAAAAAAAATACTGCATATATATTGTGGTTATTACGGTAGCCTCGGATGATTTTAACAATGTCCAGCATAAAAGCATTAGAAATGTATTTGGAATTTCAACACATTGTTAGTTTAGGAGATCCATTATTGAATTTTAATTAAACTTTTGTTTTCTCGTGTAACACAATTTATTCATTTTGGCATCAGAGACTTCAGAAAACAAACTTTCATCTGTTGCTTAAAATAACGTTTGTGTGCCGTTTACAACCTTGGGGTCAGTCAAAATGATTTTCTTTTTTGTGTGTTGTCAGTAGCGTTCCCCTATAGGTATATTCTGTCGTATAAGATCTCTGTGCAATCTGCTCCTTTCTTAACTGTGGACCACGTTCTTTTCGTTTTAAATAAAATAACCTGTGGAAGCCTTTCCCTGGGAGCGTTCCGGAGGTGTGCGCAGAAATTACTGAAATATCAGAAAAGGCATTCTCCAACCTCTCAAAAACACATTCAGTTTAAAAATATCTTACGTTCACGGGTATAATTTCTCTTCACCCTCTTTCTGTGAGAATACGATGGAAAACATTGCAAAACACTTAAAGTGGGTGAGTGGTATCTGTTCAGACAGCTCTAGAGCCTTGGGTAGATGTGATCCATTGATGTTCCCAGTGGATCTAACAGATAGCTTGGTAAAACAGAAGCTGCGTCTCACATCTTGTGAGAAATCACACTCAAACTAAAAGCCCCAAGCCATTCATTCTGTATTTGTGTCTCCTCCTAGACCACAGACTGTTATATTCTCCAGGAAAGTGTGATGATCCCGTGTGCACTTTCTCTTGCTCCACTAGGGCCATAGTAAACAGTAGGTTTTAATGAGAGGTCACAAAGAGAATGCACAGTGTACGTCTGGATGTTTGTTTATGGGGACCTCATGGAGTGATGGAGTAGTAGTACAGTGTTGAGAACAAACTTTGAAACCACTGTCCAAAGCATACAAATTACTAGGAAAGACTAACGATTCAAAATATAGTACAGGAAGAAACCAAAAATGCCAGGATAAGTGAGGAATGATGTCTACAAAGGTAGTTGTTATATGACATATGATGAAATATGACATAACCTACCAGAGTATAAAAAAGTGTTGATTATAAGGGGTTTAAACTTGCAATAATAAACAGAGAACTGTCCTTAGTATAAGACAAGGCCAAAGATCAAACAAATGTTTAGGTTTTGAAACAGGGTATTTCTTATTTGTCTTTTGCTAGGACAATGCACTTTCATTTCGGTTTTATCCAAAATAACACACAATTCTCAGCTTCCTTTTATCTTCAGAAAAACAATCAGTTAAATGTGCATTTATGGTCCAGTTGCCTTGTTAAAAAGAGGGAATTGATAGGTCAATTATATTGACATATTTATCACGTGAAACATTTGTACTCCATATGGGATATCCTTTAAACCAGGCTTGATAGTGATCCTTAAGGGCAGGAATTGCCTCTTCAATACTACGGTCATAACTCTATGACCGTCAACTGCCCCTGTTGGTTTGCTACTGATGCAGAAGAGAAACCATGTACGCTTATATACTGACTTTTTGTGTTGTGGAAACCTGAGGCCATTAGGCATTGTAAAAAAATGAAATAATAGGGAATAAACATTGCTCAAATAGCCAATTTCAAATAGGCAAACACGTTTCTTATCTCGGTTTGCACAGAAAACTGCCAACAGCATCAGTATGAATAAAGCATTATCTTTCACTGAACAATGTTATTTTTCCACATACCTTTCTCTTTAGTGCAGATACTTATCTTTTTCAAAATAAAATGTATTATTAAACTAAAAGAAGCAGCAATGCAAGTTATTTATGAAAGATCTTAAAGGGACAGTACCACCCATAGTTGCAGGCCCAATAAGAAAGCTTCTGATGCCCTGCGGCTGGCTTCTGACATCCATAGGGCAGCAATGCTAGATATCGTAAGTATTGGAACATCTGAGCACACTCATATCAGCAATATAGGTAAATGTTCTCGGTATGAATTCCCCCCTTGTAACAATGTTCACTAATGAACCCAGAAGCAATATATCTGAGATGTTGCCCAAAAAAAGGCTTAGCAGCCCTGCAGACTTTTTTTCGAAGAAGAATGATATAGGGCACATAGAAAAGGGGCTTAATATTTATTTTAATAAAATGTAACAAATTTGCCAAATGAACGGACTGTCCTATAGACAGAAGATACCACATTAAACGTACCTGTTGGTCAGGCAATAGGAGTCACATAGGAGTATATTTGACCTCAGTACAGGACAACATACTGACAGAGCTACATCTTCAGAATTTTGTTCTGCCGGCTGCTGTTGATTTACAATGTTAACAGACCAGTACCTCC
The DNA here is from genome assembly GCA_009364415.1 of Spea multiplicata. NCBI lineage: Eukaryota > Metazoa > Chordata > Amphibia > Anura > Pelobatidae > Spea > Spea multiplicata. The sequence goes on along the minus strand of VKOC01019026.1, from coordinate 9,609 downwards.
GGTGTTCTAAACCATTGAGTTGTCTCGTGTTATCAACCCCACAAAACTTTACCTACAAAGCAAATGATGTAATTTCTCCTTTTGTTCATTTATTTTTGTTTGAAAGTCATTATTTATTGAGGAAGAAGAATTTTTGTAATTTAACTTATTGTGTTTATTTTTTCCTAGGCATGGCATCAACCCTGAACATGTAAACACTGCAGAAACTCTCCAAAAGAGGTAATGTTCCCTGCCTTCATAACTACTAGAAAAAAGATATATGCGTGTGTGTATAAAATGTGTCCTTCTACTAAATTAGTGATGATTGCATATCCGCAAGTGCTCTATAAATATGTATTCCAAATTGCTATCTTGTAGGTTGACGTTGATATTATTATTGTCATACTATATTTACAAAGAATCTAAATATTTAGGCAAACTGTAAGCTCTGCACATTCATTGTCACAAGAGCTCACAGTGATGAGTAATGCAAAAGGTGAGGGCTTCTTCATGTATCATTGAGTGACAGATGCCTGTTATCAGTTACACTTCATTGTCACACAAACTGTAGCTTACGCTGGGTGAATATTGTTAGAAGAGTTTTTAGAAAAGTTATTGTAGTCCACATAGGTTATGAAAGCCATCATAATTTTGAGCTAATTCAAAACCAGCTGTAAACCTACCAAAAAGAGTTAAGACTAGCCTGTCGATTTGGCATTTAGTGAATAGGCTCCCAGGAAGCTATATTTGGGGAGATGTGTTATTAACGACCATTGCATTATATAGAACAAAATAATGTGCACTTTTGTAATGCTGGTGTAGCGTTCTAGCCTTTAAACTGTTTTAAATCTGCATGCAATTCTGAAATCTGCATGCAATTCTGAAATCTTAGTATTGGTTTTGTGTACACGTCTCCATAAGCCCAAAGACCAAAATGGTAATTTGCCTGTTCAATCTTTTGATTAAGCTATATATGTTATGCAGGGACATTTCTCTAAACCTTCCTTTATTGTACTAAATGTACTGGGATTGCCAACCAGAACTTCTATTCTCAGGATGCTGACCACCAGATATTATACTTTGGGTGAGCAGCAGGGGAGTCAAAATGGGCTTGTCCAAGAAATACTAGACCCCCAAGGGATAGGACGCCTTTTAGGCTTCAGTTCACGTATAAATTGGGTGCACTAATGCTATGGGCAATATAAAGAGAAAGCACCTCTGTTAAACAACATTTTTGGAACTTCTCTAAAAAGTTGAAGCAAAAGGTATAACACAGAGCTGCTCTGTGATACTGTAAGGGCCCCTCTAAGTCAGGCCCCATTCAGGCTGCGGAGCTGCTCATCTCTGGCTCCCTTGCCTTGCTTCAGTTTTCTTGCCTTGCCTCAATTCCCATGTTTTGCTGTAATCCGTTTCTGCATTTCCATATAATCTGTCCTGGACCTCTGATTCCTAGATTCCAGTCCTGCTCTTGGCTTCAGCTTATGTTTCCTTTATACGTTGTGCCCCACCCGTTATGTTTGTCTCAGTCTGCAGTCTCAGGTATGGTTTGACCTCTGTTCTGTGTTTAGAGTTCATGTTTAGTAATTATGTAGGCAGAGTTCAGCGTTAGGACCCACCAAATATTGGAGTACTTTGGCATAGTGGTGGGCTAAGCATACTATGGCCATATGATGTGACCTCATTGTTATCTCATAGTCCTAGGCTAGTCCTGTATCCATGTGTGTCTGTATTTTGTGTACCTTTGCCCTCCTACCCTGTATCATCTGAGGATTTTGGTTCCTCTCTCCTCTCCCCATGTCCCACTTAAGTTATCCTATCCTTGCTTAAAGGAGAAGCGCCCGAGGATTCCGGCTCCTCACTCCTTCCCGTGTTCCTTGCCTTGTTCTCTGTCCTTTGTTGTGCCCTATATTGTGTATGTCTTGTCTTCCTATGTTCTTTGCTCGGTCTCCCTGTTCCTTGCTCTGTCCTCCTTGCTTGTTTAGTTTCAGCTGTTACTCTGCTTAGCTTCCGTACTCCCAGCCTGCAGCATCTTGCCCATTTCTTTATTTTTTTTTTTAAATCAGTTTTTATTGGCATCTCAGAAGCAAGACCAGAGCATGCGTACATACAAAATCAAGTTTCAAATGGACAGCACAATGATGCAACATCATAACAGAATGCACAACAACACAGTAGTGTACAAAGCAACATGCTACATTGTTTTGAATTTACAAGTGTTGAATAACATGACTGTCGTTAGAACAGTCTGCTCATACGATAAAAATTACCAAGCATCTTGGCCATTTCTATGTTCCGTTATGTTTCATGCCTGCTCCAGGGTGTCTGCTGGACATATCCAAGTATTGTACTGATCTGCTTTCCGTCCACACCTATACCTTCCGCACTGCCAGCTATCCCTGCACTGGAAACAATGAGTTAAAACTGCAGGCTACAGTAAACCAAGATCATCTCTTATTGTTTGATATAATTCATTGTAAAGACCCATGCTAATTGCAATGCTTATGTTGTATGGTGAAGAGTTTTGGCGTGAAACGCACCTCCACAGATCTAGGTCACCATGAGTTGGGCTTCATGCTAACTCTTTTTTCCTAATCACACACTTAGCAGCATTAAACACACATAATAGGTGTGCTATGCGATGTTTTGAATGTAAGCGGAGGTTCGGGATTTAATGAACTGACCTTCCTGTGCCCCTTTTACTATGTGGACAGTATGAGTCAACAACTTGAGCTTTCAATACACCGCAGCAAAAAACAACAGCTTCTCATAACAGATATAACCAGTGCATCACCTCAAAAAGGTGTTATTAATGTATAAGAGCTTTTCTGTAAAATAAAAAAAATTAGGAATCAAAATGTTCTGGGTTTTAAAAAGTTGATATTTATTAAGTTTGTTTGACTTGGCAGCTGCTTGAAGCATTTCATGTCCTGGCTGCTTTGTACTCTTAGCTGAGCTGGGAGTTATATCTGCTGATTAAGACCACAAATGGCAATAAAGGAAGTTCCAGATACACAGGGAGTTCCAGTAGCTGCTACTCGCGGTGAGGGGGGCCTGTTTAATATATACTGGTGTTAATTCATTATGACGCCACCCTCTCCATAGCACCCCACACACACACACACACACACACACACACACACACACACACACACACAGTTTTTGATCCAAGCCAGTACTTCTCTGTTATTTTCTAAACTGAGGAATGTCAAAAGAGAATGAGATTGAGGACATTCTAAGCCGGCTTTCACAATGGATCTAGATGTTCGCAAGAGCACTTGTATTTCTCTGTAAATGGCGGAGGCCCTGCACGCCTCGCAGGCGTTGTGGAAATAAACTGATTGCCAATCAAACAATTCACAGCCCCCGTCACCCTTTTATTATATTTAGCAATGACTCGGAAGTCCCAGCACAAAAACACAGCTGTGTTGCTAAGAGACCTGTGTGTCTGGAAGAGCAGAGCTGCTTTCAGATGGCATAAGAAGAGCTAGGTGATGACTACAAGCAGGCAGCTAGAAAATCACATTAGAAAATAGTCAATCCAGCTGAGTGGTATACACAGCTATTTGATGGTGGGGCACAGGAATGGCGAACGGTAACTGGGGTCTCTGTAGTAATGATAACCACATCTCACTACATTTGTGAATATTATAACCTTGGCTAGAACTCAGTGTGGCAATTATGTATCTGTTGTATTTTGGTGTGTTTTCCGTAGAACACATAATACCACAAAATATATTTATCAGCACGTCGATAGCTGACTCCATCCTTGTATTATAAGGCAGTCAAATAAAGTCTTGGGCCAGATGCCTGACTCATGCTGGTTTTGCCTTAGCCAATTGAAGCCAAGTTGGAAAAGGCTCATAACATGACCCCATTGCAGTAATGTGGCTGGGTGATGTTCTTCTGGACATGCACAGGGTCCACAGAGGGACTACAAAGGGCGAATTGGGCCATCTCCACAAGACACATTGGGGTCTGCCTTGGCTCCTCCTTGACTTGTGATGTTAATAGGCTGCCTTGCCCACCTGTATTCAAAGAATGAACCAAAATACAGCTAAAACAGTAGTACCATCTACGTCAATAACAAATTGGTTTAGTCCCAAGAAATGCAAAAGGATATCATGACAAAAAGAATATGGTGAATATCACACAATCCTTTTGAATATAGTACAGACATAGCGAAGCCAGGTACAATTATATTAGAAAAGAGAGTCACTGTTTTAAACCCCTTTTGGTTTTCTAAGCATGGAATTATTGACTGCTTGCACAAACAACAGCTAGGAAGTGCTGACCTTGGATAGAGGTATGCATTTCTTGCTTTCTCTGTAGAATTTTGCCAAGAAGACTTGCAGTGGTGACCATGAATTTACTTCTAAACATGGCATGTAAAACATTAATGATTCCATTTGAAAGCTCAGGCTGCAGCTCTCTTACTATCCTAAAAGTGTGTCATTCTATCACAATTCTATCAATCAGCTTTAATTATTCACCAACAAGGCAAACTGGCTTCATTCCATTGGGGGTCACCTGCCAATGATGCACTTGCCAAGATGCCATCATCTAAACTCCCAGTACCAAACTGACACTTCCAAACCTTCTAATTAACCCATTGTGAACCTAGTCATATATATCTGATGTGCCACCAGACATTTTAACGCAACACCCCTAAGATAGTATCCAAGCAAACATTCTAAAACGTAAAGATATTCCTAGAAAAATCACATAAATCCATAAATCAGAGGCTTTGGTTTGCACTTTCAAAGATGTAAATGCTGTATAAGGATGTGAAAATTGAAATTTTACTTAGTGCCACAGAACTAGGCAACTCTGGACTGTAGAATAAAACACGGGTTCAATATTAAACAATTAGAGTTCCAAGGTACAAGATGCAAATGATCATTTTGCAGCGCTGCCTAATTCATACACACAATCAAAGATGATATTGTGTTTGACCACAAGGACAGTCATCTAGGAAAGTTATTTAAACTGGAGCAGCAGCCTTCACACCCTAACTATGATGACGGGTTGAAAGGAAACAAGCAAATAACTAATACTGTTTTCCAGAACCATATATGTAATTAAAAGTTCTGACCAAAGGGTTCAGCAGTTGCAGAAGCATTCAGTACAATGTATTTTGTGATGTACAATTGACCTTAAGTAGTGGCCTAAATCAGTATAAGAAAACCAATCTGCCCTTGGTCAGAAGCCTGCTGTTAGGAAGAAATAATAAATGTCAGCCTAGTTTGGCATCTAAAAACAATCCATTGTTCAAACATTTCATTTCCTGAATGATTTGGATTTTGATTAACACTTCAAAACATTTACTTATAGACTAGTTAGGGATGGCATCTTTATAAATCTTAACACACTCTGAAATACTGAAGCCTAGTAGTAAAGTAAATTACTATTCAAACCTATTTTAAATAAATACAGCACAGCAAAAGCCTACTATGTCCCTGGAATTGTAGGCAACTTGTTAGACGTGTTATTGGACAGCAGACATTTTACTCAGGTTGTGTTCAAGATTGAATATTTACAAATCCATTTCATCTAATTGTAAATCTTTCATTTTGTTTTAATGTGAACTCAATGTTTCATTGTTAAACAATGTTTTATACTGCAGTGCTTGCGCCAATGTGGTTGGTGCCTGTCTAGTGTGATGTTGGTCACAAACTGCTCAATGTACACGAGATATAAATCTTTAAACTATAACTATTTTCCTATAATTCTTGATTTCTGTGTGAACATCTCTGAAGACATATATGCAGGGGTGTAACTAGAGTATTTGGCACCTGGGGCAGATCCTGTATGTGCCACCCCCACACACATACACACACACATTTTGAAGGTTGAAGGGGTGGCGGGTCAGCCTGTCAGTGCTCAGACAGGCTGACCCAAAAGGGATAAGGCAGTGCTGGAAAATAATGGCCACACAAGATATTGACACTTTGGGCCCAGTTTGGACATTTCCACTTAGGGGTGTACTCACCTTTGTTGCCAAGGTTTAGACAGGATGTACACTCACTACCTTACATTGTAGCAGAGTGTCATTTCTTCAGTGTTGTCACTTGAAAAGAAATAATAAAATATTTACAAAAATGTGAGGGGTATACTCACTTTTTTGAGATGCCTGGGCATGATAGGAGTGTAATTGCTAACAGCAATCACACTCCTATCATGCCCAGGCAGCCAGAGATTACAATCATGCTCATTCACAAACATTCATGCACAAACATCAATTCACTCATATTCATATATTCATATACTCATACTCATTCTCATATTCATGTAATGTCTGGCATAGTATATAGTGATGTACTTTAGAGCATAACTCCCATAATTAGGTCGATACGTGACATTTGCGTACCACAGAGAGAGAGAGAGATTTGTAAAACCTGATTTCTATGTTATTTTTCAATGTTATTCCATGTATTTTACTTGGAGTAGGGGAACTGGTCCCTAACTATTTACTATATTATATACCAGATTTTGACACATATCACCCTTAAGAACTGTCTACTGTGTGCTTTATCTTATGCATCCTAAAATCAGAGACCTGAGCACACAGATTTGGTCTTTTCCTCATTGATGCCTCATAAATAAATGAGCCATCTGGATCCCATCAATTCCTAGGCTACTGATGGATGGCTACAAGAGCCAAAATAAAATATGAAATATTGTGATTCTGTGTTTTGTCTTCTCCTTATGCTATATTATTCGCATGTGTAAATGCTAATCATATTGGGTGATTTATGCAGCAGATCAGGATTTTTGCTGTTAATTAAGAAAATGGTCAGCTGTCAGAGCTAAGTCCTATTATTATGCCAGGTGGCAAAGAAATAAAAACTTTGAAACTTAAAAATAGAACTGCCTTTGACATAGCTTCCAACATAACTATACTCATTTATTAGAATTCCTATAATTTGTGCGTTTTGTTTGTCAATCAGTGTAATCCTTTTGGCGTACATGTATCATATCTGGGAACTTGTGGGCTCCGGCTACCCGAAGCCTATCCTTGCAGGATACAGCCAGGAGTGCCCACTGAGGTCAGTGGGTGGTCCAGCTGATGTTGGTGGGTGGTCCCACTACCATCATGAACCACCCCCACTTAAAGGCGAAATGGGCGAGGAGTAAGCTTCTAATACATACATGTTGTTTACTTTAGAATGTAAATACCAATACATAGATCTATTTAGTGTACTGAACTACAAAATGAAATATTTAGAAAATTGTACTTGATTATCTTTCACCCAACAAAGGGTAATTGGTATTGCCCTAATTTGCTCTCTTGTGTATTTATTCGGGTGTTTGTTAATGGGTAAAACATTTTAGGTGTATCTGCTAAGGTTTTTTTGTTTAACATACTAAAGAGTGCAATTAATGTTTTGTCTGTAGACCTCTATTGTGAACATTGATCACATCATATCCTCTTGGGTCAATAGAGACCTATAGGGTACCATTTGTGGTGGATACAGAAGCAGGGGAAGCACCAACATTGCTTATAGTGGCCATTTACTGGGGTCTGCGGTAGACAATTTAATGATGTTCTATGGACCGCCACAAAAGCCGTGGACACTTTGCCTATCCCTGTACAGAAGAGAAATTAATGTCAACGTTTACTAAAAACAAGTTACCATGTATTTGCATTTGCAGACATAACATTAAATACCCTACTGGCTAGAAAGCCTAAACATCTTAAATATAAAGCATCTTCAGAATCTGAGATTGAGTATTCCACAGAGAACAGGAACGCAGCCTGTAGATATCAAGAAACAACAGAAGGGCATCAAGATCGTTTTACCTGGCAAAGCCAGGTGGTAAACTAAAGGAAGATAAAGATTTAATTAATACCCCAGAGTACTGCCCCACACCTGCCTTGTCAGTATCTCTCGCTGCGATAGAGTTGCTCCGGAGAAAGTTCTCAGTCTCTGATCTGAGCCCTCATTGGCTGAAGGATTAAATGATGTTACTGTCTGTAGGGTTACAAGAGTGTGTGAGAAAATCCTCGTAGGGAGTATAAAGTAAAGATCTGTAATAATCACCCCGTACCATACACAGTGCATCGAGAACTGGCTTCTTCTTCATGTCTGTGTATAGAAATGTGTTTGTATAGATTCTTAGGTGAAATAAAATTTATGTATAGGTGTGCATGTCATTAATCACTGTGTTTTGATGTTTGTTAAGCTTATTTTTTGCTCTGAAATGGAAAGGGGGCTGTGTTTATTGATTTTGGTTGAAATACGTCCTTGTTTTCTCTCTCATTTTCCATCAGGGTCCTAATAGATTGTAAGCTTAGAGGAGCACAGCGCTCGTCTCCTTCTGTACTTGTACGCCTTCACATTTGTTACATACCCCCATGTTGCAGGTGTCCAAATTGGGAGTCCCGAAACCCATTCCACCTCTTACATGCTTCATTTGGAGTAGGGATCTTGTATTAAGCTCTGCGTAAATTGTTGGCACTATATAAATAAAAGATTATAATAATAATAATAAAAGATAATAATAATAATAATGAAGTAAGGTATTTTATTCACTTCTTTTGTAATGTAATAAATCCTGTTTACTTAAATTCTCTGTTGTTCTATTTGAGAATGAAGATTCTTGGAGTGTAACATCTCATATTTGATAGGTAGAAAGTGCTGGATATAGTAAGCAGTATACTTCTTATTAATGAGGGACTGCAATACATCTTTTATTAATATGTGCCCATTTGGATACAGACAATATTGCTGTTTTTGTCCTGATTCTTTATAAAGGAGAACTGATCGTGTACATGAGCTCAGACAAGTTTAGAGAGACTACTTTATATTTGGCAAAGACTGGTTTTATTGCTGGACATTATTTATTGAGCATTTTTTAAGCAACATCTTCTGAATAAATGTGCAAAACGGCATTCTTTTTTCTTTGAATATATTGTTTTCTTTCAATTATTATTATGATTATGATTATGAGGGTAGATTCCATAACACTTCAACAGTGAGGAAGAATACAAAATTAGTAGTAAGTACAGTTGCCCTCACCATCATGCTTATGAATATAGTTGATATTGTGGTGTTATTTGTTAGCAGTAGCGTACCTAGCGGGGGGCGGGGGGGGCGGTCCGCACCGCCGCTCATCAGGGGGTGCCAACTTGCCGGCACCCGGCACCCCTCCAGCGACGGACAGTAATGTCCGCCGCTGGAGGAGCAGGCTCGCAAGGGAGCGGTATCGGAGGTCTTTAACAGACCTCCGGCTCCCTTGAGTGATTTGATTTTAAGCCGGTTCCCTTGAACCGGCTTAAAATCACTCAAGGGAGCCGGAGGTCTGTTAAAGACCTCCGATACTGCTCCCTTGCAATCCGCGCGGCAACTGCTGCTGTGCGCCGGGGTTTGTTGTCAGATCCCGGCGCACAGCACTGAAGCCGCGCCCACAGTGCCCTCTGACCCGGAAGAAGATAGAAGAAGAGGAGCGAAGAGGAAGAAAAGTAGCTGACTGCTATAGGAAGAAAAGAAGAAAAGAGGAAAGGTAAGAAATCATTCAGTAAGAGTGACAGTGAGAGGGGATGTGTGGAATCTGTGGATTGGTATGTGTGGAATCTGTGGATTGGTGTATATGTGTGGATTAGTATATATGTGTGGATTGGTGTATATG
>VKOC01019025.1:0-10634 GCA_009364415.1 Spea multiplicata | reverse complement strand
TATATATGTGTGTGTGTGTGTGTAAGGGCAGTGCATGTATGTATATGTCAGCAAATCAACCAGCAAATCACCAGTAAGGTACATCACTTGCCGTGATTGGCTGGTTGTTGTACGCTGGGTAGAGGGGTAGTCTTATACGGCGAGTATAGTCCAAACTCTATATTTGGACTGTAAAAGTTGGGGTCGTCTTATACGCCCAGTCGTCTTATACGCCGGAATATACGGTAGTTTTTCCCCCCAGAAATCTCTGTGTTATGTCATTAGCTTTATGATTGAAATCCTCCTGTTTTGAACAGTTTCGCTTAACCCTCATTAATTGTCCCTTCGGAATATTGTTGAGCCATAGTGGATGGTGGCAGCTAGTATATTCGATGTACCCATTCTTGTCAGTAGATTTTGTAAAGTTTTTTGAACAGATGATGTTATTCTCAGTAAATAGTTCTACGTCTAGAAATTCTGTGTGTGTTTTTTGTATGTTGGAGGTAAACTTGAGGTTACAATCGTTGTTGACGACATATAATATAAATGTATTCAGTTGCTCCAGAGTCCCTCCCCATATAATGAGAATGTATATATCTTTTCCATAGCACCAGGTTTGCACTGTGGGGGTTGTTGTTCCAAATACACTTATTTTTCCACTCAGCTACAAACAAATTCGCGTAGCTGGGTGCAAACCTGGTGCCCATGGCTGTGCCACACATTTGAAGATAAAAATCGTTCTCAAACAAAAAGTAGTTGAATTTAAGAATAAAATTGATGCAGTCTAAAATAAATTTTTTTGGATTGGGTTCATGTTTCACATGATAAAACATTATCTATTGCTTGTATGCCCTGTTGGTGTGCTATCACTGTGTACAATGAGGATACGTCTAGTGTTGCCCATATCCAACCCTGAGACCACTGGATATCTTTCAATATATTGAGTAAGTGTGGGGTGTCTTTTAGGAAGGCAGGAGTCTACAGGAGGTACAATTTTTTTGTAAAAAGTGATCCACATACTCTGAGGTGTTACAGTTAAGGGAGTCTAATCCACTAATGATGGGTCTTCCTGGGGGTTCTTTCAAGTTCTTATGTACAGATGTACAGATACTGATATACACAGATCTATATAAAAGTTATTTAATTAATTATTCACTATATATAAAATATTTAGTTTATAATATTTCATTATACAGAAGACAGAATTTACAGATACATTTATACACACTAGGAACACAACACTTACATACAGATTTATATAGAAATTAATCAATTCCTTAAATACAGTCTTTTAGAAATAAATGATTTATATATACACATTTAAAAAATTACACATTTACCTCATCAATTCACACATTTTAATTTGGATCTTTATTTTTTATTTAAGTATACACATTTTTTCCTGTACAAAATGATTTTGGTTTAGGTTTTGGTTGCTGCTTTATTATTTTCATTAGCGCTGAGTCACACAACCCCTCTTTGTTGTCACCAATTACTAATAATTATTGTGCCCAGAGCAGAGTTAATCAAATAATAGACCCACATAATTTATGTCCATTGCATGTACATATTAACCAATAACAAATAAATAAAGAACCACAGAAACAGTTTTGTCAATTGGATAAAATTGGCCGTAGCTTTATTGAGTGTGGTATAAGAGGCATTAACAAAACATAAACCATTTAATGTAATAACAACCAAATAAATACTTATATGTAACACACCAACTACAATCCACCCCATTCTCAGCCAGATTGTGTAACACCAAGCTTCCGTTCACCTCAACACTGAGGCGACTTTACCCCAAAGGCGAAAACTCAAACATTGACGTTTTCGGCCCCCTCCACACAAGCTACGGCTCTCTCCAATAAACTTTGTAAACTATTATTAAATATATAATTACCGATGTCTGAAAGATGAATACCATCTCTAAAATAAAGACCCTCACAACCCTCTTCTAAATGAACATGCCTAAAACTAAAACCGCCTATTTTTGGCATAAACCTTTCCAGCTCCCTATTAACCTTTCTTTTTGCTCTCTCTAAAGGTTTAAGACCTTTCTCAAAGCACCAAAGCCAGTGTGGGATGATTTATGAAAATATTAATGTATCAGGAAAGACATTTTTGATTTGAATAAAAACATTCTTTAAACAAGACATTAATTGTAGCGATTTGATCGAGCCGATATCATTTCCCCCAACATGTAGAACAATAATATCTGGCTGAGGAAAAACCATGTAACAACCATTTAACACCTTTAAAACATTTGCAACTCTTAAACCACCGATGCCTTTCCAATAAATTTCAATATCTTCTAGCTCCTAGGTTTGGACCATAAGGCCGGATACACGCTCTTTTGAACGCCCAAGATATATAAGAGTGACCCAGGATCCAAGCGCAAATGGACTTTTCTATAAAAAAGAGACAACGTTAGATAACATATAACTCATAAGATTTCTGGCCTAACAATGTTTAAAACAATTGGATCTCCATCTGCCCAATCTTTTAATGACTTCAGGGGAGAAGCCTAACTCAGATGCCATCGTTGCTGCACCTATTCGGAAAGAATGAGAAGAAATCCTCTCTATTTCCAAACCCAAACATTTTTTAAGCATTGCACTAAATTGATACATAGTCAAAGGATAGGCATCCTCATGTATTAATAAAAGGACCTGGTTCCTTCGCTGTGTTATCCAAAAATATATGTAAACTTAATACAGGGCAAAACTCCAACTCATTTATAGGGTTAATTTGAATCCACAGACCTTTATCTTCTTTGTCAATCTTAGAATTTCTAATACATAACCACAATTTACCATTACTCCTCTATTTGCAACCCTGATGGTCTGAATTTAAATTTTGACACTAGCTCACTTAACCTTAGAGCCCGGAAAAACGCCAACAAGAATGCGCCCTTGAATAACATGAACTTGAAATAATTTAAATTTAAACCCATTAATAATTTAATTAGCTGTTTCAACAGCAAAAAAGAGATTGGTTTTCTAGTATCTAACTTTCTTACCCCTCGCATAAGCTTTTATTAATTGCTTTATAATAATACAGTAAGCACCAGCTCACCACCCAGTAGCCTAATACAAAAATTAATACCACTACACAACTTTTGCAACGAAGATTTTGACAATTTCTTCCTCATTTCTTGAAGCATGAAACAAATAGCCGCTTCTAAACTCATACATAACGGGTTAACTTTATTATTAGCAGCAAATCGAACCCAACACTCCCAAACCTTGGTGTAATTAACCCAAGTAGCCCTAGCCACTGATGCCAACAGTAAATTATTTAACAGTACGATCAATTCCCAAACGTGGGATGGTACTGGACATGGCTCTTTCTCCGCATTCGGCGCCAGCTCCCTGAATTTCGTCAACTGCAAACGAGAGACGGCATCAGCTATGTAGTTAACTTTTCCTTCAATATGAAAAGACTTAAGCCAAATATTATTGCACAAACATAATAAAACGAATCTGTGCAATAAAGAAATCACCCGAGGGCAAGAAGAATGTAAAGAATTTATCACCCCCAGAACACTCTTGTTATCACACAGTACTGTAATACGTTTATTAGCAAGCTGAGAACCCCACATCTCTACCGCTACCACAATTGGAAAGAGCTCTAAAAGGGTTAAATTTCTCGACCAGCCTGCAATAAACCAGCTTAAAGGACACTTTAAGGTGGACCCAAGCTCCACCTATTATCCCAAAAAATACCAAAACCAAAAGATCCAGAAGCATCTGTAAACAAGTTTAAATCTGTATTACATATAAAACCCTGTTGCCAAATCATGCGGCCGTTAAACTGGCTCAAAAATTCTAACAATCCAGAAATGTATGGGGCGCAGGTGCATATATAGGGGAACAAAACAATACAATATAGTGTAGATGGTTTGTTCAATTGTAGTGACTAAGTGATATATTGCACTCACAAGTGAAAGAGGCAAATCCAACCCATCAATATGAACTGTAAAAAGGCTTTAATGTTCTTCAATAGAAATCTAAAAGACAAACTTAAAATAGTGCAGTATCTTCAGGTAAAACAATATATACCAATAGGAATGCACTCACAGTTTTTTCATGCACAAAGTGCATATGCAGGCATTTGGTTAAAATCTCATTAAAATGAAGTCCAATTGAGTCTTTCTACACGTTTCGCCCTTTGGGCTTCTTCAGGAAATCAATTGGTGCAGATGTCTGTAAGTATCAGCAAAATCAGCAATCTGTGTGCCAAAAAGGCCGGATTCTCCCAAATTCCCACCATACGTGCAGGAATGTACCAGGCTCCTCTCCGCATCTCCAGCAAGTCGGATCACTCCCTGGACATATCTTATTAATGTACACTGGAGTCCTATGCCACATAGTGCGAATCTTATAGGCCGTTTCCTGGTATTTGGAAGCAAAGGAGCTCTTGTGTGTTAGAATGCAGACCTTTTCCCACTGCTGCTCAGTGAGCGATTCCCCAAGGATCTCCTCCCATGCACCCATAAATGGGGGCGACGCAGCGAGAGTGCCCAAGTTTAGTAGCTGGTACCTGGTTGAGATCCCTCCACTAGGCATCTTCTCCAGTTGGAGAAGCTGTACAAAGGCAGTGAGTTTCCTGGTAAGGTGATGTTTACCCGGGAGCGATTTGATGTAGTGTATGAGTTGAGAAAAGTGGTATCTGTGGAGGACGCTAGGTCCGGGGGACGGAAAGACCTTCTCAGCGGCCAGGGATGCACCGTTGTCCCAGAAGTCAGTTGCATGGGACTTGGGGTTTAAGCCCATTGAATGCAGGTATCCCTGGAGATACCTGCAAGCCTGGAGAGAAGTCTAAGTTGCCTGCTATGGGTGTCAGCGGAGAGGGGAAAGAGGAGAGGAGCCCCCCAACCTGACGGGATCTCCATATAGTCAAAGTGGCACGAACAAATGGGTTAGTGCAGGACGGTGTCAACAGGGTTTCTGGGCGAAGCCACGTGCAGGTAGATAGAGGAAAGTGCGTGGTGGATTACTCCAGATCTATCCATAATTTCCAGGGCGGATGATAATTCCACTCCATGATTCGTTGCAAGTGGGAAGCACGGTAGTGAGAAAGTCAGGCAGTGCTAGTCCCCCCATGTTCTTTGAGCGGGTGAGCACGGCATATCTTAGCCTGGGGCATCGACCTCTCCATACGTATCGGAACATTAAAGAGCGAAGCTCCCCAAAGAAGACCCTCGGTATGGCTATGGGGAGAGTCTGAAAGAGGTACAAAACCCTTGGGAGTATGTTCATTTTGAGCACATTGATTCTGCCATGCCACGATACGTGGGGGAACGACCAGCGTTGCAAATCTCTTCTTTGCGGCGTACACAGTGGTGAGGTCCCTCAGCACCCAAACCCCCAAGTATTTAATGCTGTGTTGGCACCATCGGTATGGAGCTCTGGATCGTTCGAGCCTCTCCTGGAGGCAAAGAAAAATTGGAGAGGGAGATGTGCAGCTCTTCATGGATGTGAGATGAGCATCCAAGAGTGGCCAAAACCCATAGATTGAAGAGTTAAGAACATGAAGTCCCAGGCCTGTAGCCATCACAACCCTCCCTACCAGCGAGGAAGCCTGTCTGATCAGGATGGACCAAGAACCCCATAACTAGCTGAAGCCTGGTCGCCAAGACCTTTGCAAAAAGTTTTAAATCTGTATTCAGAAGAGAGATTGGTCTGTAGCTTTGGCACAATAAGGGCTCCTTCCCGTCTTTAGGCAATACAGAGATAGTTGCCATAAGTGAGTGAGGGTGCAGAGGCTCACCGTTCCTGATGGTGTTGAGCAAGGCTGTGAAGGGCACCTGCAAGTGTTTCCAAAAGGACCGGTAGTATCAAAGGGGGAACCCATCAGGACCCGGTGCCTTTGCAGTGGCCATGGATTTCATGGCGGCTGAGACTTCCACGTCTGAGATTTCCCCCTCAAGTGTTGGAAGGGGAACAAGAGGTGAAGCCGTGGTGCGTTTTAATTTTGCTTATGTATATCGAGCGTTGTTTAGCTCGTAGCGCATTAGCTAGTAGGCGCCCGCTTTTGTTGCCATGTTCATAATAAAGCAATTTAGTGTGTTGGAAAGAGCGCTGAATTTTTGTAATTAAGTAGGGTAACTGTCGTCTGAGCAACGTCAGTTCTAAGTACGTGCGTTCGTCACAAGATTGTTTATGAAGTTGCTCCAAAGAAGCGATCTGATTCGAAAGGCACGTCATTTCCCCAGACCGCAAGCGTTTCAAATGGGCGGCACTACTAATGAAGATTCCACGTACTGTACATTTATGGGCCTCTCACATGGCGGAGTGGCCTACCCCAGACTCTGCGTTCTCCCAGAAAAAGTGCTCTAACTGTTCATTAACTGCCTGTGCCGTGTCTTCGTCAGATAGGGGCGTCTCATTGAGGCGCCAGGAGGTAACGCGCGGTCTGAACATGTGGGCGTGAAGTCACAGAGCGACCGGGGAGCGATTCGATAGTCCCACCACCCCAATGGTGCGGTCCACCACTAGGTCGAGATGATAATACTACATTAAGAGGAGATTGAGTTTGGAATAAGATCTATGGGAGGGGAGTAACAGGTGTAGTCCCTGTCATGGATGGAAGGCCCTCCAGCAATCAACTAATCTATGTTTATGCAGGATAGAATTGAATCGTTGAGTTTGAGACGGCGGGGCGCGAGAGGAGCCAGAAGAGGTGTCCACACGGGGAGCGAGCGGCATGTTTAGATCCCCTCCCAAAACCAGGATACCCTGCTTAAACTTCATAAGGGAGCGGAGAATGCAGGAGAGGGAAGCACACTGTCCTGAATTGGGGAGGTATATGGAAGCCCAAGCAAAGCTGCATACTTTGCTACAAGGTATACAGAGTGGACCAAGAGATCTCCATAATTATCTGTTATTGTTTTCTGTATTGTTATTATCATTTTCCTGTTTCTGTGCCTGAATTGTCTATTACCCTTTTTGTCTATCTATGCTTTATGGCCTAGGAATGCCTTTACTGGGAATTTCAGCATTTTTCCACTGATTGTTTTATTTGTTTTTATTTGGTAAAATTTATGTCATGCCTGTCACTACTTAAGTGTGTTATATTTTACTTTCTATCTTTCTGCTCCACTAACCCCTTATCACCTATATCTGCCCTCTTACTGCCCCCGTCCACTTTAACACTATTTAACACTCTCTATTACAGCCCTCACAACCTGCAATAGCCACCTTCATGTTCCCCACAATCAACTGGTTTTTTACCCGCCCCAGTGCTGTTCTAATATATAGACAGTTAAGTACCAGATCTATTGGATCACGCCAGTAGGGGGCCCCAAACTGTGGATCCCTTTATTACCCACTACTCCCCATTAAAGCATTCCAGATCCTATCCCTCCCAATCTCTCTACTGTCAAAGCTATCCCAGTACCTTTATACTGAACCTGTATATGTGAAACCTACCTGCATTTGCTCTACCACTCCTGTCCTATTCCTATCACTCTCAACCAGCAAACTCAATCAACATGCGCAACCTAACCAATCTTATTCCTATCATCTCCAACCATAAACTCCCTCCCGTCTTTAACTGTGCCCTATGGAATGCCCGCTCGGTATGCAACAAACTCGCTGGTATCCATGACCTTTTTCTATCCCATGCTTTTAACCTCCTAGCTCTTACCGAAACCTGGATCCCCTCCCAAGACACTACTGCTTCTGCTGCACTCTCCTTCGGAGGACTACACTTCAGCCACACTCCTAGGCCTGATGGCAGAAAGGGTGGTGGTGTAGGCATCCTTCTCTCACCTCACTGCACCTTCCAGAATATACCAAGCCCTCCCTCCCTCTCATTCTGTTCCTTTGAAGCTCACACAATCCGTCTTTTCTCTCCACTCTCTCTTCAAATTGCTGTCATATATCGCCCTCCAGGCCCTACCTCACAGTTCTTTGACCACCTTTCTGCCTGGCTCCCTTTCTTCCTCTCTCCTAACATCCCCTGTCTTATTCTGGGTGACTTTAACATTCCTTTAGATATATCTAACAACTCTGCTAGCTCCAAACTCCTCTCCCTGACATCTTCCTCTGGTCTCTCTCAATGGACTAATTCCCCTACGCACATCGAGGGACACTCACTTGATCTGGTCTTCTCCAGATCATGCTCCCTTTCAGATTTCTCCATCTACCCCTTCCCTCTGTCTGACCACCACCTTCTATCTTTTTCTCCAGTGCTAACCCCTAACAAGACAAACTTACAGCGCTCACCTCATACTTGTAGGCCATTACCAGAAAATACCATTACCCAACTGTCAGCCTCACTCGAACCTCTCTTACCTTCCATGTTAACCCTTTCCTGCCCAGACACAGCAGCCTCTTTTTACAACAACACACTTGCTTCATCCCTCGACACCATAGCTCCAATTACTACAAGTTACCCCCGACAATTTAAACGCCAACCATGGCATACCAAAACCACACGGTATCTTCAGAAGTGCTGCCGCACAGCTGAGCGCTACTTCAGAAAATCAAAATCCAGAGAAGACTTTACTCATTATAAATTCATGCTTCACACCTACAACTCTGCCCTCTCTCTTGCCAAACAGCTCTACTTCTCCACTCTCATATCCTCTCTTTCTTCCAACCCACGACGCCTTTTTTCTACTTTCAACTCCCTTCTCTGTCCCTCCACACCCACACCACAAACCTCTCTCACTGCCCAAGATCTTGCTACCCACTTCAAAGAGAAGATCGAGACTATTAGAAAAGACCTCTCTTCCTTACAACTCCCTCCTACACCACTCACCACCACCCTCTCTACTCCTACTATACTAACTGCCTTTTCCCCTACAACCGAAGAAGAGATAGCCACTCTTCTTTCTTCCTCTCACCCAACAACCTGTCCCCTTGACCCCATCCCTTCACACCTCACAAAGTCTCTATGTCCATCCCTTGGTCCATCACTTACCCACCTATTTAATCTTTCTCTATCATCTGGATCTGTACCATCTGCCTTCAAGCATGCGCTAATCACACCAATTCTAAAAAATCCTTCCTCAGATCCCGGCTGTTTGACTAACTACCGCCCTATCTCTCTGCTTCCTTTTACCTCTAAGCTGCTTGAACGGATTGTGTACAATCGCCTCACTAACTTCCTCTCCTCTAATTCCCTCCTTGACCCTCTACAGTCTGGTTTCAAACCCCTCCACTCTACTGAAACAGCTCTAACAAAAGTCTCCAATGACTTGCTGTCTGCCAAAGCTAAAGGTCACTTCTCTATTCTAATACTACTGGATCTTTCTGCTGCTTTCGATACTGTTGATCACCACCTTCTTCTTGACTCACTTGCTTCTATAGGCATTCGAGATACAGCTCTCTCCTGGATCTCCTCATATCTGTCTAACCGTTCCTTCTCTGTCAACTTCTCTGGCAACTCATCATCGCCCCTTCCACTTTCGGTTGGTGTCCCCCAAGGTTCAGTCCTTGGCCCTCTGCTGTTCTCTCTTTATACTTCCTCTCTTGGCAAACTAATCAACTCATTTGGCCTCCAGTATCATCTATATGCAGATGATACCCAAATCTACCTGTCTTCTCCTGATCTCTCTCCATCTCTCATGTCCCGGATCACCAGCTGCTTGTCTGCTATTTCTTCATGGATGTCACAACACTACCTGAAACTTAATCTTTCTAAAACGGAACTCATTATCTTCCCTCCCTCCATCTCCACTCCACTACCTGAATTCTCTATCACCATTAACAACACAACTATCTCTCCTACTAACCAGGCCCGATGCCTTGGGGTCATCCTTGACTCAAACCTCTCCTTCATCCCTCACATTCAGTCCCTCGCCAGATCCTGCCGCCTGCACCTAAAAAACATCTCTCGTATCCGCCCATTCCTCACCCAAGAATCCACAAAAACTCTGGTTCATTCACTTATCATTTCCCGTCTAGACTACTGCAACACTCTTCTGGTTGGCATTCCACTGTCTCGACTCTCTCCTCTACAGTCTATCCTAAATGCCGCTGCTAGGCTCATCTTCCTTGCACGTCGCTCCTCTTCTGCTTCCCCCCTCTGTGAAACCCTCCACTGGCTCCCGATTACCTTTAGAATTAAATTTAAGATCCTGGTACTGACATATAAGGCCATCCACAATACTGCTCCTCCGTACATTTCTGACCTCATTAGCAAATACTCTCCTACTCGATCCCTACGTTCCTCCCATGGGCTAAGGCTCTCCTCCTCACTCGTCACCTCTTCCTTTTCCCGTCTACAAGATTTCACTCGAGCTGCCCCATATCTCTGGAATCTGCTCCCAAGGAACCTTCAGAATTCACCCTCCCTCCTGACATTCAAGAAACATCTAAAAACCCACTTCTTCAGAGACGCATACCATCTTAGCTGCTAGAACATCCTTGTCATCCTTGTGCATGGAAAGGGTTAAACTATCAGCATCTAAAATACCTTGGGGTGTCTAGTTTTCAAAAATATATGGTTTGGTGGGGTAAATTTAATTTGCTGGCTTCAAAGATGCCCCAAATACCACATGGAGACAGAATTACCAGATTCAGAGAAAAATGGTTTTGAATTAGCAAAACGCTACTTGTACTTATTGCCCCATAACGTGTAGAAGAAAGCAAAAAAACATAAAAACATTGGCTATTTCTAAACTCGGGACAAATAGTAGA
>VKOC01019024.1:0-31238 GCA_009364415.1 Spea multiplicata | reverse complement strand
GGTTAACTTTACTGGCAGTTATGGTTGATGGGGTGTTTTGGGTTAATTTAGGGGCAGTTATGGTTGATGGGGTGTTAAAGGTTAATAATAAGTATGGTGATATTCTCTGAATGATTTGGATCCCTGTAACATTCGGATCCCTGTAACATTCGGATCCCTATAAGATTCGGATCACTGTAAGATTCAGATCCCTCTAAGATCTGAATCTTACAGGCTGCTAAAGAGGCAGAAGAAACATATTTTTTGACGGTTCAGGACCGTCTACGATCTCCACTTCCTATATTGTAGTTTTTTATTGTGCATAAAAGGACACACAAAAAAAGTAGGGCGTATATACCGCCCATCCACTACTGTACCAGCCTTTCTGTCACAGTGTATATATATATATATATATACATATACATGAGTCAACTTTGTCCCCAAACACCCTGCTTGTGCCATCTTTTCCTTTCCACAAATCAATTATACATCTACAATACACAGAAACAATTTTACAGTCACTCACTAATTCACACTTTCATTCACACAATCATTTATTCTCTCACCCATTGACACAAATCATTTACACATATTCATTAATGCATTCTCACAAATTCATTCTCTCCCTCATTCAAACAATTCATCCACACATTCATTCATTCATTCTCTCACTCACTCACACAATTCATCCACACATTAATTCATGCCATGCACTGCTGAGCGCCAGAATATTCTGGCGCTCAGCATGACATGACGGCACCGCTCCCGAGCTAGAGGCCTTGCGGAGGAGAGTGAGGGATGCCGAGCAGTTGCTGAAAACTAGTGCAGCTGCTCTGCATGGGTGCAAGGAATTGGGAATGGGATATGTGTCTGGCACTACTGCAACTGCTGCTGGGAATTTCCATTTTGTGCTGTATCTCATGCACACTTAAGAGAAGCAGAGCTCTTCAATTTTAAAAATTGTTTTTAAGGGCCAACTTGTCCTTAATACTTGGATCACAGAGGGTGGCCAGCATATACTCTGGGGTGTCCCTGATGTAATCATTTGCCTGGAAATAGCTCATTTTGTTCCAGAAATGAAAGCCAGTCGCCCTGTGCGTAAGCCCAGTAGAATGCCTGGTTTTGTGACCAATATTTATTTTTAAATGAAGAATAATAGATGATATGGTAGAAAGATAATTTTAAAAATGGAGACAGCACACTTATATATCTAATGCTTGTCCCTTTCCCTTGTAAATACTGATTGGCCAGAGTGAAAAAGTAAGGAAAAACCTTCCACAGTTTCTTTTTGGCTACTTCTATCTTTCAGTCATTGATATGTCCCATTCACTGTCCCTTCCCACTTTACCACTTTATCAATGAGCGCCCAAACAGCTTGTTATGGCAGTGGCTTCAAGTGGCAAATGGACAAATTGTGACAAATTTTCAGCACCCTTGCAGTTCGTTTACATCAGTTTCGTCAGAGATCACCCTTGTTATTGTTGATTGATGAACGCATGAACCAAGCATTTTTTGTTAAAAATAAAGTTCGTACGAAAACTAATGTACAAGTCTAATGTGTACATTCAAACCGTTTAATATCCCTAGTGGAAGTTAGAGAAACTACACACAGAAAACCATATGTTTCCATCATTTTCAGTAATCACAAGGGGAACGCGTAACTAGTGAGGTATTTACATAAGTCTGAATTAACGAGAATAAGCTGCATTTTTATTGGACTTGTGAATATCCATTTTTACCTACTCTTTCATCATCACATCACTGGTAGACTGAACATTATTCAGCCTATGAATAGTGGTTAACTCAAAATAATTCTGTATTTTGAATATCTGAACTTTAAAGTCCCTCACTGGCATTAGAATTATTCCACCAATAATGTGCTGTGAACGACAACTCCTTTCTAAATTGGTGATTTCTATGCTAAAGTCTAGGGAATCATGTATAAAATGTGATTATAGTGTATGTTTTAAAAGAGGTCTTTTCACCCTTACAAATAACAGAATGGTCTATTAGTTGCTATTGTGATATGAATCCAGAATCACATTGATTACATAACCCCAATGATTACAGTGCGTCAACCAATCGAGAAGTATATAAGGGGAGCCTCTCATGAATATAATTCCAAGAAAGTTTGAATCTTAAATAAGGATTCCATATTATTTATAGTGCAAATACATACATTAAGCATGTAAGAAAAACGAACGCAGCTTTGTATGAACTATGGTTACAGTAAAAAAGTAATTTCGAAATTTATATTTTTGGACAAGCGGAAGGTAGGAAATATGAGAAACACAGAGCTCTCCATTCTTCTTAATGCTTCTTTTGTTAAGCTTTTAATTCTGGTTGGTTTGTTACCTAGTTTAATGTCCTCCTTGTAACCTAGCACAGTACTTCTAATGCTGGAATAAAATGCTTATTAATACAACAGTCTGAGCCTGAAACAGTAGCTTCGTGATCTTGTATTCCAACTTTGATTTTGGCAACCACCAGGGAGAGGATTAAAGGGAATAAATCTACTAATTCTTCTAATATCCTTCAGAATATGCGCGGAGCAGAGAAGACGGATGATGCCAGCATTCATAATTGGAAGGGAATGACTAGTCACTAGCAGATGGTCAAGGACCCTTGACAATACTCTGGATTTTGGCAATTATCTCAGCCACTGGGTATTTACCAACTATGATCATGCCCATTATAAGCAGGGTAGGTCATTTGCAATGTGGTAGTAACTACCTATAATGCTTATTGTTTATCAGTGGCAGTTGGATAATGCTGATGTTCAATTAGTTATATATTTCAAAACAAAGAGGAAGTTGTATATAAGGAATCTTTTTATGGATGCCTTTTTTTACATGTTTTGCCCCATTCAATAGGCTGCAGATGATGGTGTAAAACAACATCAATGAACACCTCTAACTTGTATGAAAAAATATTTTTATATTTTAGAATTTCAGTTGGATAGATGTCAGGCACCCCAAATTTGCATTGGATATGTCTTGTACTCTTGTACCACCTAATAAGGGTAGGAAAAGCCTAAGGGACGGAGCGAGCCATAGGTCATCTTTATGCCTTCCCAAAAGGTTTAATATACAAGACAAGAACCAGGGTGGTGTGGGGTGTTTTTTTTCACCATTACTTCACATAGGGTTAATTTTAAGTTTTGCTAATTAACATCAGCCACTCACCAATTTGCAAATAACTTGTATAGTGATATTGCATAATAAATATATGAGCTTCTTTAGAAGTTGTTGCATAAAGGGGAATTCTCATGGGAAAAATATTTTCCAACTTGAGCATAAAATATAATGCTGTACACAGTAAGGTTGGTTAGCATCAACAAAATCTTTTTTTGTTGTTGTTATTGCAGTAAACTTCCTTTAGCTGCAGACCTGGAGGCTGCCATCACCGACTTTCTTTGCACAGTTACTACACTGTGCTGATTCTTGATGGTGATGTTAATGAAGTCCATTTCTTAATAGAGTTTCACTCGTCAGAATGTCCAGTTGGGTGATTACTAAAGAGGCACTGTACATGCCTCCAACTGGCAAATTTTACAAAATTTTACAAAATTTTACTCCAATTTTACAAAAAATAAATCACTAAAATAATACACCTATTTAAAAAAAACAATAAAGTGTGCTAAATGATGTCAGTGTGGCATCGAAGGCATTAATAACATGTTCAGGAAGTCCTAAGAGGACCTCTAACCATACTGTACTGATAATAGTGCATTTAAAAATATCTATATATAAAAAGAAAAAAAATACAAAAAATAGAATGCAAAAATTAAAAAATATATTAAAAAGATAATAATAATAATAAAAAGAAAAAATCCTTACATCCCATTGCCCCTAACACATTGCCCTAAAAAGTATAACCCTCCTGCCCCCATTCTCAACCCCTAAACCTGTTAAGCCATAAGCATAAAAATTCTATGAATAATTTACACCTTATAGCATGCTGAGAAAGTATGGAAAATCTATACAAATTAGGTATTTCTGACATCAGGACACCTGAATTGATAAACTTGGAGGGGATTTTCCATCGCCTAATTTTGTGAGGATTCAGTGGGAAAATATATTAAAAAAGTAGGGTTTTTTCTAATCTTTGCTAGTTTTTACTAAATTTATCATCCTAAAGTTGCAGTTTATCATCTAACTATGGTATTAAAAGAAAGCTCTACCCTCTCCTTGAAAAAAAAGCAATATATAGTTTACATGGGTAAACTATTTGCAGGAAAGAAGAATAATCGCAGAACCAACATACCGCAAAAATGGCAAAAATAGTTCGGGACTTGAGGTACCAAAATCCCCTGGGACTAAAGGGGTTACATTAGTAAATGGTACCAAATATATGGTACATAAAATGTCAAACATTTTGTGACCTCATGGTTCAGCATCTTCTAATTCCAGCTTGTCATACAAACCACATAGAGCACACACCCTTAACATGGTGATTATATTGTCCTTTACATTATACTGTGAACCTTGGAAGTGAAAGGAATTTGTCTCAGATGTCTAGGCAGTATTGCTTGCCCTGATGGGGTTAATAATGATTGCCTAATTTAGATTCTGCTACATAGATCTGTTTGCTGTGTCTGTAAGCGACAGTTAATTAGAAACACTCATTACTGTATGTATCATCTCTCCATAGAACTCTGTTCCTTAATGAAAACTAGACGTTATTCACAGCAAACAGCAATGTCTGGATTTTTTTCTTTTTTTATTATTATTTGCGCTGCTGCAGTTTATCAACAGATTAATTAAAAATAAACTCATACAGTGCTTGACTGTTTATTTTAATTACTCTAAAAGAAAATACTGTGAATTCCTTTAACACCATTTTTATGATGAAGGTAACTAATTGGAAGAAGGTTACTGCAATATATTACAGCATATAACAATTAAGCTTAACAAAGGTTCATGTGCACAGACAGGAGATGAGTTAATAGCAACAATAATATTGAAATTTCAGAGGGATACACTCTGCATTCTTCTTTTGCACAGAAAGGGATGTCATGTTACATCATAACTATATGTTTGGCATGCTTGCATCCTAGGTGAGCTGAGACTAGCGCATCGGATCTACTGCAATCAGATCTCTTTTAAACAAGAAGTGAAGTCTATGCCTCAGTCAGCACAGGCTTGCATGTTCCGTCTCCCTCACACTGTTCCCTGCTTTTTATAATGGGCACCAGGATATGACATTATTTTCCTGTGATAAGTATCAGAAGGTGATGAGCAGTGTAAGAGTGAGAGTGCCAGGAGGTAAGCCTTACTTCTCATGCTAGAAAGAAAGCAGTGATGTAATTATGGGGACCAGGACGACCCCCTGTGACCATTTGTTCCTGTCTCCTAACAATGGGTCTATCCAGGTCGGAAGGGCCCTTTCGAAACAATTTTGAACTGGCGCAGGGAGAAAGGAACGCAGCAGGGTCATGTTACGTGACCCTG
Organism: Spea multiplicata; assembly: GCA_009364415.1. Lineage (NCBI taxonomy): Eukaryota > Metazoa > Chordata > Amphibia > Anura > Pelobatidae > Spea > Spea multiplicata. The sequence goes on along the minus strand of VKOC01019024.1, from coordinate 25,806 downwards.
CAGTGAAACCGGGGCTGCTCGCACAGTCTGCAAACACCAGACTTAAAGCTTTGGCAGAAGTAAGGGGGTGCGGGGGGTTGGGAGGGGGTATGTATGTGAGCAAGAATGTCTACCTAGAAGTGTACCAGTGAGTGAATGTCTATGTTGAAGTGTATGTGTAAATCTATGAGCATGGAGTGTCAGTTAACACGAGAATGTATATGTTGTGTTAGTATGGGAGCATGAATGTGTACCTATAATTGGTGTGGGAGGGAGTGTGTGTTAAAATGAGTGTGTATGTGTGTGTAGTAGGTATGAATAAGTGTATGTGTAAGCATCTGTACATGTCCTAACATGTGTACGTATGTGTGCCAGAGTGTATATGCCTGGTAAGGGGCTGTTTGGGGACAATGTTGGCACTGATAATCTGCTTGGGGGCAGTGGCATAACCAGATTTACGGTAGCCTGGGGCAGAAAAAAAATGAACGCCCCCCCTCTATGTAACCCTTCCCCACCCTGACAGATATTAAGTGTTTACATTTTGCTAAGAAGCATCATTTGGTTGTGAACGCAACCCCTTATCAAACAGTTAATGCACCATAGCTGTCCTGCTATATATGTCTGTTTTTCTCTACCTAAAAATAAATAGCAAAAAAGTGATCAGCATTAGCTGACTGAAGGGAATGAAAATTTTCAGGCAAATGAACGAAGGATGTTAAGTGTTTACATTTTGCTAAGATGGGCAGTTTGCTTCTACAGTCCCTAATCAAACAGTTGGGCTACCATGCTGTAGCTGGCTAGTTTCTAATTGTTAAATGTTTTCTTATATATTTTTCTTTGTGTCTTACATAGATATCCTGTGCCTTTCCCCCTCCCAACATCCATATGCTGTAATATTTATTCATATTGTTTACAAAGGAGAAATTGAAGATTATTGATTGTAAAATGACATCTAAAGACAGTAAATTCTTGTGTTGAAGTGTGTTGTTATATTATTATATAGTGCCATCATATTCTGTAGTGCTATACAATTGGTAAACTGAATATAATAAGTAGTGCTTAACATAATAATTTAGGTTCATCGAAACAAAAAGTGTTTTTTATTATTATTTTTATTATCTTTTATTAAGTGCCAACTAATTATGCAGCGCTGCACAATTTAAATGGGGCAGTTAACATACATAACAAATTACACATTAATACACACAGACACATCAAGAGATGAAAACCCTGCCCATAAGCTTGCCATCTAGCCTTATGTTACGAACTATACAGTTTCAGGCAGGAATGGCTTACAATGTAAAAGATTATGTTCAAAATCACTTATAAATTCTTATAATTAATAATTTTCTTTCCCTTACTATGCTGGAACCCAACAAAGGGCTCAGTCAACACACGTGGCTGAGGCATAAGGGTTGCTTCCGATTTGGCTAAGTAAATACATTTTTATGTTGCTTTTATGTACCATAGTACATAATCATCCTAAATTTCAGCTTATTATATAACTATGGTATCAAAAGAAATTCCTCTCTCTCCTTACAATGTATAGTTTACATGGGTACACTATTCGCAGGAAAGGGGAATAATTGCTGAACCGTCATACCGCAAAAATGGCAAAATTGCTCCAGGCTTTGAGGTACCAAAAACCCCTGGTTTCTGAGGGGTAAAGCGGTTAATTTTATAATATATTGACATACCTGGGACCAGGGCCGGCGCCACCTATAGGCAAAGCAGGGCGCCTACTTGGAGGGGGCACCAGCAGCCACGCAGCCTGCAGCTGCGAACCGCCGGCTGCGATCATTCATTAGAAGTATGGCCGCGACTTGCAGTCACTTAATGGGAGTTAGGCAGTCGCGCAGGAAGTCCAGGCTGCAGCCGTGAGCCACCGGCCACGGTCATTCAGTGAGCACGGTCACTGTGGGGAGGAGTGGGACCAAGTCAGCCAGTTGGGGGGGCTTGTGAGGCTGGAGCCAGGTGGCAGAAAAATTATGTTTTGCCTAGGGTGGCAAAAATCTTTGCACCAGCCCTGCCTGGGATTCTCTGCCGGGTTTTGCCCAGAGTCTCTGGGAGAATGCTGCCAGCAATGTTGCGAGAATTTCATAAGGGTTCATGGTTGTTCATCTAATAAGGGCTGGCCATTTAAGCTTTGACTTCTACAGTGGCACCATAAGGAACTTGAGGGCATCAATTATCTGTCACTCTGGGTCACCCTGAAGCATAAAGAAAAGGTCTTTTTATAAACTCACATACATTTTCAAGCCCAGCTGTACAGAGAGAATGACACTACTGCCATGCAAAAACTGTTATGTGAAAGGTACACACAAAGAAGCATTTTTAGCTATTGATTTGTTGTCTAATTAAGTCTGAAAGACTGAAGGGTTATTGGAGGTCGTATGAATTTGAGAGAATGACAGAGAGAGAAAGGCAGATGGCAATATATTGTTTGTTGTGCGATAAGAAAACATATGCATACGTCAGGAAGCTGTTAAGAGATGAGATCAGGATCTAAAGGATAAAGGTGGTAAAACACTGTGAAAAGAGGTTAGGTAGTACAGTGCTATTATTGATTATAATGAAGGTATCCATTTATTTGGAGACAAGACACAACATTGTCGCATTGTAAGGGATGATGAACCCCTCTTTTAGGAAGCTTATTGAGCAATTTTATATTGACTTACCCTCTTGTTTCCATTAATATGTGTTTATGTCTATTTGTCTAGCCTGCATTTGATTACGTTACTTCCCTAACCCCTTTATCACTGTTGTGCATTATGTTATTTACCTTCATTGTTTCTCCCACCCGAGCTTGCTCCTCCAGCGGCGGACATTACTGTCCATCTCTGGAGGAGTACCAGCGTAGTGGGACCCTCCGGATGAGCGGCACCCTGGATGGACTGCCCCCCCCCCCAGCTCCCCGTTAGGTACTGTGCACACAATTTTAGGACGTGTGCGCTCTCTCTAAAAGTTATGTGTGTGTGCACAAGCGCACAGCTTAGAGGGAACACTGGTAGCAATGCTCAAGGGGTTGGTTACAAGGGAGATCTCCCCAGCCAATCTTTTACATACTGAAGGACTGTGCAAAACAAGTACAGCCTCCACAGCATGCAGTAAAAGGCTCTGCATGCCTTTTAAGCTACAGAGCACCAAGATATGATCATATCCTGGGACTCAGCAGTGAGGATAGAAACTTAGGGCAGCACCGTAAATACATCACTGAAGGCAAAATGCATAGGTAAGCACAACAAATCCATGCTATGCCAAATGTGTACTGTATATGCACAGCACTCGTCTAAAATCCAAGTTACATGATTATTTTCCTATCCTTGGTGCCAAAGGTTTAAGCATGTGTATTTCACATATATATGTTCTCTCACTGAGGAACATTTTGTTCCAAATACTTATTTTAAAAAATGTCTATGCAGGTGGAAAATGTTCTAAACCCTTTTCAACCAACACAAACTAAAATGGCTTTATTCACTCCAGAATAAATTATGTTTGTTATTGAAAAATCTGAATAAGACCTTTTAAATGACAGTGGGATGCTTATTTAATCAGACAGCAAATGTGTCTGTTTCATATAGATGAAAACAGGCCCAAATCTGTAGAACAGGATTGTTTGGAAAGAAAATAATGAAATGGAATGAAGAAATTTTGAAACAAAAATTAGCTGCCAACTATTTTATTTAGACATGTACAGAAAAATAAAGTCAGAACTCACTTGTTGAAAAAGACAGGAGTACTGAAGCATGTAAGAAAAAGGGAAAAGCATTAGTTAACTTCCATGTGGAAAAAACAGAGAAAATCACATAACCTCAAGTGAGATAAAAATAGTTGGTGAAGGGTAAGCAGACTTACCTGAGGGTTTGGATATGTATTGCAAAATGAATCACTTTGCATGAAAATGTTTTTAAGGAGAGACTAACATACATTTTATGACCAAAAGTATGTAAACACCACTCCTAATTATTGAGTTTAGGTTTCAGCCACATTCTTTGTTAACAATAAATAGCAAAAAAGTGATTTGTGGCCTTTTTCTGTTCTGGTACAACTATGCCCTGGTGCGCAAAGCAAGGTCCATAAAGACATGGTTTGATGAGTTTGGTGTGGAGAAACTGAGTGGCCTTTACAGAGCCCTGACCTTCACCTCACTGAATACCTCAGTGCCTGCTCTCACAAATTATCTTTTGGCTGAATTAGCACAAATTGTCCAAATCTTTCACAAATCTTGTGAAAAGCCTGTCCAGAAGAGTGGAGGTTGTTATAGCTGCAGCATGGAGAGCACCACCATATTAACAGCCATGGTTTAGGAATGGGATGTCCAACAATATCATATAGGTGTAATGGTCAGGTGTCAACTAATTTCACAAAACAGGCAATATATTTGACAAATCTTTTATAGGTTAAACATCAAAATGAGTTCTGGAATAGCATAGTCACATGTGAAAGACATTGGTCAAGCCTGTAGTCAGAGTTTTGATGGGAAAGTAACATAAATGATTATTTGCTTCACTTAATAATATTCTCATGATAAACATGAATTGTACAGAAATCATGTAAAGAACAGGCAGATGAGCTTTCATTTAGTAGGCATTACAGAAAAGGTAAAAACGTCTTTGTGATTGTAGATTTGTATAAGCAATGATGTTGTTGCCAGATAAACTTTGTGGGGAAGTGATTTATTTTGATCACTGCCGGTGAGCCATGGTGTCTTTTTCAGTTTTACTTTTCTGCTTCCTGTCTCCGCCTCCATGTCCTCACACATCTATTGTACAGCGATGGACAAGCCACATGACTGGATCTTGTTGGAGTTGTAGATCAGTTATTAACACTGATTAAATAAATAATAACATGCAAGACATAAGTACAGTCCGAAAGCAAGCGTATGACTAGGTATCCTGAGCTAGAGTTATATGAGAGGAAGGGAAATCCTTAATGAAATAGGTCTTAAGGGATTTTTTAAATGACAGAAAGCAAACAGGGTCAGATAAGACAGGGAGGAGGTGGATAGACCCTGAGGGATCTTGTAGGCCTGGGTGAGAAGTAGAAATCAGAACAGAGGACAGAGAAAGATAATCAGTTGAACAGAGAGACAGGTATGGCGTGTATTTGGAGATAAGTGAATAAATGTATGTTTGGATATATGACAGAATGTCATAGGAAAATGAGCAACAAAATATATGACCACATGTTAACCACAACAGAAAAGAAGGCTAAAGGGGGTGGGGCAGAAATATAATATTAAAATAATTTCATAAAAGTTTAGCAGCTTTTAGTTCTTGATAATTGATACTTTTTAAGAATTGATCACTATTACATAGTGACAGTAGTGCAATATTTAAAATATGTGGGGCATAGCCAATGTGTTTTGGGGTTGCTATGACCAGTCCATGAAACACATGTGCATGCACCATGGATAGAAAGATGGCTACTCTCATGACCAGGTTATCTTTTTTATATGGCATAACTACCTTAGATTGTTTGCTAAAAAAAAAGTAATAATGGTAAATAGATTGCCTTTTTTACAGTCTAAATCCAAAGAACAAAGGCAAGTAGGAATAAGAGGGGGTAAGAAAACTGTAATTTGCTAAAACAATAGATACTCCCTATAATAATGCTCAATAACCAATTACAGACATATTACTATCATTTAAGATGTACAATAATCAGTTTTTTCCTCAAAATGCAACCAACATTTATAAAAACGTAGGCTTCTCTGAACAGTGATGGTAATTAAGTATCATATGAAGGACCAAGATAACCATTTTATTCAGCTTTACTTAATAATGGTAATCGTCCACTGCTTATCTTCACCGCCAGTAGACTATGGATGCTAATAAATTCTAAAAGTATTCCTGTTGCATCTAACATAGATGTCAACACAAAACAACTCCAAAATAACGTTCTCCATGTCAAAGATACAAAGAATGCGAAAAAGGACTACATTGTTGTGTAATATTGTTCCCCTTCTAAACTGGTCAAAGTGGTAAGTTACCATTCATTTTGGTTTAAGAATATTTACATATGGGACTGGGATGCTGTTTTTTTTTTTTTTGTTTTTTTTTTAACTAGAGTGAAGTCTATCACCTTTAGATTGAACAACACCTTTTGTAACCATAAGGAACAGAAGCTGGACAATGAACACTAAGCAGTAGAACTGTTATAGGAAACAGACGTCTAACTGACTTGTCTACAAAGGGATATTGTGGGTGGTTCTAATTATGTGGAAATATATTGAGGGCTAAGCATAAAATTACTGTACAATGGTTGAAAAAAGGTCTTATCACCAGAGTAAAAAATAAAACAGTCCAGTCAGCAGTAACAATGGTTGCCATGGCCATAAGACCACATTTTAAAATGTTCTACAGTTGCCATGTTTATAAGACCATTTTTACAAAAATCACTTATATATAAACCTCGTATTATGAAGGTGCTGAGTGCAGAGCCACACATAGTAACGGCAAACATTGCAAAAGTAAATAAATGTAGGGACCAATGTGCTTAGTAGACGATGACCCATGTATTAACAATAATCTAATACTGTAATTGCATTACACGTACAAATACTTAACAGGCAATATACATTTTTATTTCCGAGACAATGAGGAATACATAAACTAACTTCTAATAATCCAAACCAATATAATATGTTTCCAGACTGCTTTCTGAGTCATTAATTCCTAATGACTAGAAAACGATGTGATATGAATGTGGGCATGAATATTTTCCCCTTGTATCTGAACCAATTCATAATCTAAATTACTAACTATAAATCAATTTTAGATTTGTTGACGTATCTTTAATAATGATAAATGGAGAGTATATGACTCCTGCTAAAGTTCACTTCAAGTTTTTGATTTATTAGCGAGCCATGCTGTAGTGGGACAAAATTTCACCTCTGGAGCCAGAAGCTACTGAAAAAGAAAAAGAAAATTGGTTTGTAGAATGTGACATCATGATTTCTGTAATAAGAAGATATACCCTTTTTATATATATATATACTTGATATACCCAAGTAATTCTACATATTTATGTGCCTATTCGTAAATAATAACACAGTGCAGGAGTCAGATCAGTTTAATTTATGTTGTTGATACACCAATGTGTATGCCTGCATGTTTATGCTTTATTTTTATATATATATATATATATATATATATATATATATATTGTGGCAAGGTAAGGGAGTCTGTTTACATCAGTGGCAGATGGGAATGCTCATTATTCCCAGCATGAGGGGGTTAATGAGAGAGAGAGAGAGACACAAGCAGACTATATAAATGTACGGTCCAGAGATACTGTGTTGTACTGTTACTATTACTTCTATGACTGGGAATGGATTAGCAGGCCGGTTAGTGAGTGAGGTAAAGAACCTTGTGTACTTAGTCTCCAAGATGGAGTAGGATTTGTTTTGGTTTATTTATGTATCCCTGTGAAGTGCAACAACTGTGGACCTTACAGCAAGCTGCAATAAATTACATTTTGCTTTTATTCCGCTGGTGTCTGGAGTTTCTTGTTTTGATCGGGCCATCCTGCCACAATATATATATATATATAACACACACACACACTGAGTGCCCAAGTAGATCTCCAAAAACAGAATTTTCAGAATTAGCAGCTTGAAAAATGTATTAAACTGTACTTGGGAGACCACAGAAAGATAAAGATAAAGTGTTACATGACCCTGCCAGCCTTAGAGGAAGTGCTCCCACCTCTCCTATGTTTTATATTACATATTTGCTCGATTATAAAAGATGCCCCCCCCCCCAAAATCTGAATATTAATTTAGAAGAAAAAGCCTGAATATAAAACAACTCTATAGGAACAAAAAAGTTTTACTAGTAAATGTTAATTTATGTGAACTATTTTTTTTTTAAATAAAAGTTATGATTGAGAAAAATATTTTTTTGTTTTTATTTTCTTTTATTTTCCAACCTGCCCCACAGTTATGCACATCTGCCCCCAGGCTTGCCACTCTGCCCCAGAAATGTCTTATACCCCCTATATGCCACTGTGCTCCATAATATGCCTTTTAATCCTCTAAATGCCACTGTGCCTCATGATATGCATTTTAACCCTCTATATGCCACTCTGCCTCCAGAAATGCTTTACACCCCTATATGCCACTCTGGCATTTAAGGGGTTAAAAGGCAAATTATGGGGCAGAGGTCTGATTATAAGACGACCCCGATTATAAGACGTGGAGTGGTTTTCAGAGCATTTGCTCTGAAAAAAAAACTTGTCGTATAATCAAGCAAATACGGTATATTGATTTAGGGGAAGCCGAGACCCATGGTTGACCTTCTAAGAAGAAGGGGGTGTGGGGAAGGAACGGAATAACGGGAAAATTCCAGCCTGAAAAGAAGTTTGCATACCCTGGCAGAAAATATGAAATGTCGGTATTTTGAAAATACGACTGATCATGCAAACAAAATCCCTGTCTTTTATTTAATGCTAGTGATCATATGAAGCCATTTATTATCACATAGTAGTCTGGCACATTTTTAAATCATAATGATAACAGATATCAGCCAAATGGCCCTGATGAAAAGTTTACATACCCTTGAATGTATGGCCTTGTTACAGACACGCAAGGTTAAAAAAAAAGTTAAAATGGCAACTAAAGGATAATTTCCCATTAACCTGTGGTGTTTTTTTTTTAGTGTTTGTGTATAAAAGGTCAATGAGTTTGTTAGCTCTCACGTGGATGCACTGAGCAGGCTAGATACTAAACCATGGGAGCAGTAAAAAACTGTCAAAAGACCTGCATAACAAGGCAATGGAAAAGGATATAAAAAGATACCCAAAGCCTTGAAAATGCCAGTCAGTACTGTTAAATCACAAAAAAAGTGGAAAACTCAGGGATCTCTTGATACTAAGTCAAGGACAGGTAGACAAAGAAAGATTTCAGCCACATCTGCCAGAAGAATTGTTTGGGATACAAAGAAAAACCCACAGGTAACCTCAGGAGAAATACAGGCTGCTTTGAAAAAAGATAGTGTGGTCATTTCAAGTGAAAAATACGACAATTTTTGAACAAAAATAAGCGGCGTGGTCGAAAGAAGCCTTTACTGCGCCAATACCACAAAAAGCCTAGTTACAATAAGCCTGACAACACCTTGACACGCCTCACAGCTTCTGGCACACTGTTCTTTGGGGGTCACCAAAATAGAGCTTTTTGGAGAGGCGATCAACAAGGCTGATTGTGAAAAGAATACCAAATACTTAAGGCACATGGAATCTTGTGAAAATTGATGGCAAGATAAATTCAGCATGTCATCAGAAAATACTGGCATTTTTTTCACACAAAAGCTGCACATAGACTTTCCAGCACGACAATGACCCTAAGCACAAGACTTTGCATGACCTTGAGGCATTTTCTGATGACGAATGTGCAGCTATACAACCCGCAACAAATTGTAGCCTCATAGACAACTATTACAAAAGACCGCATGCTGTCATTGATGCTACAGGGGGCAATACTGAGTATTGAAAACTAAAGTTATGCAGACTTTTGAACAGGGGTCATTTCATTTTTTCTTTGTTGTCATGTTTGGTTTTGTGATTGTGTCATTCCGTTATAACCTTCAGTTGAATATGAATCCCATAAGAAATAAAAAGGCGTGTTTTGCCTGCTCACTCATGTTTTCTCAAAAAATGATACATATATTACCAATTCTCCAAGGGTATGCAAATTTTTGACCACAACTGTATATATAAAGATGGGGGTGTGAAGCAAGTGATCCTTTTTAACTATGGTACTTACCTAAAGAAAAAGATTGAGCTGTTTCCTACAATGTATATTGAACTGCCTTGTGGCTTCACAACCGTGTTCGAGAGTTGTCAAGCACATCTACAGTGCAACAGGAGGGTCAAGTGTCTGTGAAACTGAGCGGCAGATAAAGACGTCCACCATCCCGTTTGAGCCCTGATGCGGATGTCATTCCTTCCAACCCATCCAAACAGCTTCTCAACCAGTGTCGGGTACAGCATCTGATTCCAATCTAGGAGTGGAAAAAATTGGCCAGCTGAAGCATTGTGGAGAGATATGAGATAATGCCCTTTTTTAACTCTTTGTTAAGTATGAATTTAAAGGGGAATATTTTTTTTTGTTAACAGAAATGAAAGAAAATAGCTTGGAGTTCCTCTTTAAGGACAGGATATGTTTGCAGTAAGCGGACGTGCTACAAGGTATGAGTATATGTATAATGTGAGTATACCGCATTAACAAAATCATAAAAACAAACTTGTAAATTATTTCCTATATGTAATAATAATAAGGTACTGATATGCTATATGGCATGTTACATTTACAGAATACATTTTATTGTAGTACACCAGTATTGCAGTACCTTATAAATATGATGATATCATAAAAATAATGGAGGACTGTTAAATACTTTGAAATTGTCAACACAATTTCTACTTTTTATTAGCTGTAGTAGCAGGGTCACCAGGAAAGGGATTCAGCTCTGTCGGTCTCCTATCATTAGTTATTCCTATCAAAAGGATGATATGTTTTCAGATGCTTCCTGTTTTGGATGCACCTACCCTTCATGGATAAGTAACCTGGAAAAGATCAGAAAGAAATGAAAAACTTGAACAAGTGACTCAAAATGCTAAATGATGTGTCAATCCCTTGTGAAAATGAGCGATGGAGTTCTGCAAACTTTGCAAGAAGTCCTCTCTTGCAGATGACATAGCAAGAACTTATATTCAATATTCATTTTTTTTAGAACACATCCGATTATTTTCTCTCATTTGGTGCTAGGGCATACCAAAGCCGTATGCAAAAAAACCCATGTTTTATTTTTTTACTCTAAACCTACAAATACAGGGTTTGTACGTCTTATTCGGTTGATCTTTACCTGCATGTGTTGTTTCTCTGACCTATTCCTGATCTAGATGGTTTGTATGTGTTATGCAGTTGATCTGCATCTGTTGCACTGGTTTTGCATGTTTTTCAGTTGATCTTTACCTGCAATAGAAGGTTTGTATGTATTAATTTAGTTGATCACTATGTTATCATGTGGTATTTAGTTGAGCTCTGGTATTTGGTATTTAGTTTATCTATACCTGAAGTGAAACCCTATATAGTTTCTCAATTTTTTTGGTGAGGGATAGCATTTGGCTTTGCAGCACAATGCCTTGAGCCAGCCTAAGTGTATTTTAGTGCTTAACAGCGCTAAAACTCTCACCTATTTGTATTGGGCATCACATTTGTGGGGTAATCCGATTTCCCTACACTTTTGAGTAGTGATTTTTTCCAGGGGTGAGGATAGAGGTGTGGCACAGTGAACGTGGGAGCAAAAAGGTTCCGAGGGTGATAACAGGGGGGGACCACAGGAGTGGCCCGCACAGGGCACCTGGTAACTTAAGGCCAGCCCTGTTTACCATTAAAGACGAATAAACTAGCTTTGAATCTGAACGTGTAGTGCAAGACAAGAGAGTTAAATAATCAACAAAAAATAATCAACAAACTAAAAAGTTGACTTGTAGAGTTTCTGATTGCTTTAATAAACATTTAGTACAGTCATACATGGGAGTATATCACCAAGAGGTAAGTGATGTATGATTGTACTTCATTCCTAATAAGCATCTAGAATACTAATAAGAATCTCGATACTATACTAAAAAAGGCTGTTATCCATCACAGTCACCGCTTCGTTTCCACCTTAGGTTCTCCAGCTTTCCCTGGTAGAGGCCTTGTGTTATCAAGATAGTCCAACACCTCATATAGTATCACATCTTTATTCGTTATTATCACAATTGTCAAATTAGGGTTTACCTTTCTATACCAAATATTGGGAAAGGGACTTACGGTAGACAGAAGAACAATGGACATCTGCCTTATCTAACATACAATCTAGCTAACCAGTTTCAAGAAATATTATTTAAGCTGGTATCAAACGCCCCATGTCCTTCAGCAGATATACACAAATATTGACCGTCGCTGTCGGATATGTGGACTAAAGTCTGGCATGCCGTTGCATATATGGTGGACATACCCAAAGGTTCAATCTTTCTGGAGGGAAACTCATGAGGTCATTCAGATCCTGACAGTATTTTCTCCTGAATTATTTTTACTATACCTTAACAATATTTCGATCTCAAAGAATAAAATAATTCATCCTCAGACAGACCACCTGCAAATTGGAAAAACTCCACGGTCCTGACTGTTGTCCTGGTTGAAAAGAGTAGAGGACATTAGGCATATAGAAGTAATATCACTACTGAAACCAGAAAAAAATGTAAAAGTTACACAAACTTATTTAGGCTGATTCGAATTTGCAACATCAGACATATTTGCAAAGCTGTCCATCCAGTGTGAAGACCTCGGAACTTTGTGTGGAATCAGGAGGCGATCGTGCTCTGGAGCCTGCCCCCCCCATCCAACTGTTTCTGCTTCTGCGGCCTCTACTCAACCGATGCACCAGGTACAGCTCTTACTCAATAGATACAGGTGGAGTCTTGGTGGTATTGCATCTTTGTACTGAAATTTGTAGTAGGGACTTTAATTTTACGTATTAGAAAAACTGGCACCCCTTCTCTTTGCTGAGTTATTATACTCTGCCCTAGATTCAGTGTGCATGTATGTATAGTGTTATTGTATATATAATATATACATACATTACACACAGTATTTGCTCGGATTATAGGACAAGGTTTTTTTTTGTTGTTAATACCCCTCCTCTTATAATCGGGGTTGTCTTTTAATCAGACCTCAAATAGAGACTAAGATTCAGATCCCCCGCAGCGCTGCCGGGGACCTGGATCTTCCTGTCTTATGCCCCAATTTAACACTCCCCCCCCCCCACTTCACTGGTGCGATCTTTTGGCTCCTGGTTTGTGTAGTCGGGCAGCGGGTAGACGGTTTTTACGTGATTCACGTAGCAATCTTCCGCCTGCAGCGGGTAAAGGATGGTTTGCGTTTTAGCAGCGGGGGTTGTCTGCGTCCATCACGCACCGCTGCAGGGAATTCTCTTACAGGCATGCTAACCGCACCTCCTTCCGGCTGCAGCGGAAGTTGCCTACGCGAATGGTGTAGATGTCTACCCGCTGCCCCGACTACATACCAGGGGATCAGAAGCATCGGTAAGTTGGGGGGGGTGTTAAATGGGGGGCATAAGGCATTTCTGTAGGCAGAGTGCTCTGATATGCCTTTTAACCCCCTTTATGCCACTGCCTCAGAAATGCCTTTTAACCCTCTATGAAATGGCTCTATATGCCACTATGCCCCATGATATGCCTTTTGACCCCCTATATGCCACTCTGCCCCATAATATGCCTTTTAACCCCCTAAATGCTAGAGTGGCATATAGAGGTAAAAGGCATTTTTGGAGGCAGAGTGGCACATAGAGGGTCAAAATGCATATCATGGGACACAGTGGCATATAGAGCGTTAAAAGGCATATCATGGGGCACATGATTGATGCTGATTAACTCATTGTGAACCAGCTTGCCCTTGACTTTGTTTTTTGGTTCCTGATTTGGCTCCGCTCCTGTTAACCAGGCTTGTTTTGACTTGACTTCTGGATTCGGCTCTGACGTTGTCATTTGGTTCTGACCCAGCTCGCTTGACCACATCTCCTTTGGTTCTCCTGTCTTCAGTTTACACTGTATTGTCGACTGAGGTTTGGCCTACTCTGCTTCTCTACCTCTTCTAGAAACATTACATTAGTGAATAGACTGTAGTGAGTTTAGCGGGTTTTTTTTCTTCTATTAATAACAAGCTGCCATGATCTTGGCAAAGTATGCCATTTATGAAACTTTTGCCACCATACTTTACAAGTACTATAAGGTTCTTAATGTGGAATGCAGTACTGTATTTGCATTCTGCCAGATACAAGAAGGCCCAAAAAGTTCCACCTTTGACTCCATAAAACATTTTCAATGCTCGTGTGCATTGAGATCGCTCCTGGGAAAATATCCCAACCCTTCTACATTTGGTTAATATGGCTCTGACAATGATTTGCAAGAGCCCTAGACCCTTAGAAAATGGCTGTGTTACTCTTTCCAGACTGATACACATCAACTCTTGTGAGGGTGATCATGGTATGTGGAGCTTTATGTGTTAACAGATGAATCTGAATCCCTTACGTTCAGTTTAGTTTGGTGGGGAGTTACTTTTTCTCACTTGAAGACTGCACATTTGATTTCTGAGCACATGAATAAAAAAAATAAAAAAATAAGCACCAAATCTTGATGTTGTGTTCTCTGACTCCCTCTATATATTATAACTCACAATATTATCTGACCTAAAAATAATTAGCAATGCAGACCGTATGATAGGGGGCAAATAGCAACTATATGTGGCCTCCAGAGGCTGTAGCATGAAAAAGTAACACTATGGAAAACATGCCCTTCTCCTTCCAGTTTCTTAAACTACCGGTACTGTAAGTCTGCAGCGTGTAAGTGTCAAATACTGCTAAACTATGTTGCTTGTCTCTATCCATTATTCATTCGCTTGGATCAGAACAACCAGAGAAATTACTGTTACTCTGAAAGCTACTTGAAAAGGTGACCTTTAAGTAAGAGAGAAAAGGAAGGGTGGATAAATATAGCTGAATAACCCAACTGTGCTGCTGCATTGATTAAATATTTAAAGGTTCTGCAAAGGACAGGCCCACTAGAGGCAAAAAGGTTTAGGGAATTTGTGAGAATGCAAAGCAACACAGGGACCTGAAGTGTTGCAGATTTTCCCTTAAGTCATACAACATGTTAAAATCAGTGGTGTAATGGGGCCCGCCACGTGTTCCTGTCTCCCTGTGCCGATTCAAAATTGTTTAAAAAAAAAAAAGGGCCCTTCCAACCTGGTCCAATTTTGAATTGACAGGAACGCAGCAAGGTTACGTTAAATCATGTGACCCTGAAGTGAAAAGGAGGCTGCTCGTAAAGTATGTGAGCAGCAGACCAGAAGCTACAGGAGAGGAAGGGGGTACGGGTGGGCGGGAGTATGTTTGTTAGCATGAATGTCTATGTGCAAGTGCATGCGAGCATGAATGTCTATGTACATGTGTATATACGAGCATAGATGTGTTTGAGTATGTAAATGTAAGTGGTTTGAGATGGAGTGTATATGTGTTGTGTTCCTGTGTTAGCATGGATGTATACATATAAATGGTGTGAGAGGGATTGTGTGTTAGAATGAGTGTGTTTGTGTATGTTGGCAGGTATGAGTAAGTATGATTGTAGTGTGTAAATTTGTGAAAACATGTGTGCCAGAGTACATCTTGCAACAGACTAACTGTTTGTGGGCAATGGTGGCACAGGCAGGGTGT
The DNA here is from genome assembly GCA_009364415.1 of Spea multiplicata. NCBI lineage: Eukaryota > Metazoa > Chordata > Amphibia > Anura > Pelobatidae > Spea > Spea multiplicata. Next base: position 10,549 of record VKOC01019024.1, on the reverse strand, counting down.
TTGGTTCACACTGATAAGCTGTTTGGGGGAAAATGTGGCACATGTTGCTTGGTGAAGTTGGGGGCCACAGGGCGATTTTCACACCCGGGCCCTGTGGTTTTTAGTTACACCCTGTCAAGCTCATCATATCTTATCCCTTAACTGGATGTTACACAGGAGTATAAGAACGCATACAGAGATAGAAACACACTTTACAAATGACACAAGCAGAATGTTTGGTTATAGGTATATTAAACAAAGCAAAGCAGACATCTCACCATGAGCAGCAGAGTAGAAGGCATATCATGTATACAGACTGCTGGGGAGTATGAAGGTAGAAAAGTCCAGGTAAGTATCCAAAAGGGTCTGGGACAGATAGCAAGCAAAAAGGGGAAATCCAAAAGGCAGTCTGGGTCAAAAAGGTAAGAAATCCAATAGACAGATCCAGAATCTGGCATAAACTGTGGCTCCAAAGATCTTAATGAACTCACAACTGTTACTGGGAGGCAGAGATATAAAGTCTGTTCATTAGGCAGGTGTGAATGGTCTAGGCTTCAGGTGAGGGAGGCAGGGTAATAGCATAACCAAACAAAGCTGAACATAAATACACAGAACATGGATTATATACATTGGCAGACATGCATAAATGAAACAGGATGCCATGAAGGACAGGCAACAAGGCAAGGAACACAGGGGATGGAGTGAGGAGCTGCGATCCTCAGATGTATAAGGGAAATAGGGCAAAAGTATATAAAATACAGACACAAATAAACAAGACAGCAACTGTGTCCAGGCAGACCTCTTAAAGGGGCGGCCACGCCTGGCAGTTTGCAGGGCTGGGGCTGAAGCCTGACACACCCCTGGTTAAAATCATTATTAAACCAGTCAAACTATTTTTGTATAAGACGGTAAGGTTTAAATAGTCTGAAATTGGTCACTTAGGCTGCCTAGATGAGAAAGGGCCACATGCATCCCTAAGGAACAACAACTTGGTTTAGTCCCTCCAATACAATTCTCCAGTTTGTTGAATTACTTTGCAAACCAAAAATCCAAAATTACAAAACAATTTCTGGCATTAAAAATTACATCTAAGGGCATTTTTATGACAAGTTTGCCCTTTGTCATTTAATGCAATACATCCCCTAGCTAACATGCAGGAGGTTGCCCAGGGCTAGACTATGTATATCATTGACATATGATGTTGGGTTTTCCATCAAAATGAAAGATTACTAATAGAGCATTGCACATAGGTACTTGTCATATTTGTATTTATGTGATATTTCAGTATCTAGGGGAACAGGATATAGGCACCAGCCAAAATCATTAAAATGAAAAATGTAAATATATTACGAATCAGTAGATTCCTCAAGGTCAAAGGACTATTTAGCCCCAGGAAACCCCTTCATTCCAATTATGTAATAATAACATTTACAGATGTACATAGTATGATTGCTGTTTTTCATGTGCATATCAATATAATCTGCATAATGTTTTTTTCACTTCATGTTAAGATAATGCCCTACTGTTGCTTTGGAAATCAATGAAATTTTCTCCTCTTTCTATGAACTTGTCAAAAAAGAATTAGATTAGTACAGTCTATCTGTGAAAATGATCACCTTATTAAAAGTTGCACTAATTAAAAAGTACATAGATGTTTTTTAGTGCTGCATAAGAAAAGGAAAAAAATCAACAGCAACAAACTAGAGCAATAAAAACAATTTGTTTTTAAAACAGTGGTTATTAATATGTTTATAAATGACTACCATATATGCTTACCATAAAAATGGGGTACAGGAGGCTTCTCATTCGCACTGTGTGCACATGGGTATAGCAGGTTGGGGCTGCAGAATAATAGTGTTTTAACACACATTTTGAGTTTGCTATTATCAAGAAGTGTCTGCTCATGTCTCACAAAAAATGAAATATCAGAAGACCTAGACCATGAATTGCTGACTTGCATAAAGGGTGAAAAGTAATCTGAAAGTGTTTACATATCCATCAGTCCACAGTTAGCCAAATTGTTTATAAATGGAACCGATTTAGTACTGTGGCTACTCTCCTTAGAGGTGGTTGCCCAGCCAAGATTTCCTCCAAGGGCACAACGCAAATGTAAGAGCTAAAAGCTTGAAGGAATAATTGGAACTGGTTCATGAGTCTACCATATGCAAAACATTGAACAGACAGGGAGACATTGGTACACCCGCCAAATTGTGCTACCTTCTGCTGAGACACCAGAGGTTAACCACTTCAACACTGGACAAGACTCGTACTTATGTGACTTCTCCAATCCTTGACCTCGGCTTCGTCTCACGTTTATCCGAACTTCACCAGTATTTCGCCTGCCTCGGGTTCATGCACGGGTTCTGCACTGTGGATCCTTGGCTACAGACTCTGACTATCCTCGGCCGTTACAAAGAGGGAGCTGAACAGGCAGGTAAGGAGTCACTCTGTGAATCTGTCATAGCCCCACTCCCAAACTTAAACCAACCCAATGTGTCAGCCTCAGGGGGTTACCATGGCAGAACACCACAGAGGAAGTTGCTGCTCTTCAACATCATTCTTTGCCTGAAGTTTGCCAAAGAGCACCTTTATTACTCCACAACGCTACATCCACAAGTATATCATGCTCTGCTTCAGTATGTGACAGTACATGTTGGCATTCATGGTTCTCTCAATGAACCGTAACTGCACAGTGCCGACAGCACTCATGCAGGCCCAGACCATGACATTCCCACCACCATGCTTGACTGTAGGCAAGACACACTTGTCTTTTGTACTCCTCACCTGGCTTACTTAACACTGTACCCCATGCTTCCATGCATAAACTTTTTTTCATCACTGAAGCTGTGCACCAAAAATACAATAAGGCTATTTAGTCAACTGAAGTCTTCTCAATCAAATTAAAGGGGCAGTTATCTTGTAAAACTAGGAAAACTGAAAAAGCTGACATAAAATTCAACGCATGCAAACTGTGCAAAAAAGACTTTTCACCATTCAGTCAGGAACCGGGTAAGCAGGTCATGTAGGAGCCCAGTCGCAGGGTATACTTGGAGTTCCATAAAGTCAGGGTAATTCAGGTAACAAGGCCCAGCTGCTTGCAATAACGAGGTCTGGGTGCTCCAGAGAGAGAAGGGCGGCCACTAGTGGTTGTTGGAAAACATGAGTGAATAATTAGTGCATAGTCCTGGCAGGCAGGGTGGATCCTGACATCAGCATTTTCATGCAATGATCTTGGGTCCTTATTGTTGGTTAAAGGAAAATGGACAGTCCAAATAAAAAAGAAATACAACCCAATCTGTGCTTTATAACAACAGGTTCTAGAACAGCTTCATCCAAGGATATGGGCCAGTCAAATGCTCTGTTCCAACATGTAATTGCAACTTGCAAACAACTCAAACTAATAAAGGAAGTTGCTTGCTTTTTTCAACTTGCATCAATTCAACTTGCAGTGAGTGCAAATGTTAGTTACCCATAGCTCATATTTTATGACAATTTACATGCGCTCTCTGTTTATTGAATAGACTGTATTATGGGGACTTCTAGTTCCATACCACTCTGTGATACGCTTACACCCATACGTAGAGAAACTGAGAGATTAGGATCCCAAAGAGAGACTGTCTCTATGAATAAGAACATTTAGGAGTTCTGTCATAGGGGTTCTTATTAGACTTTGGCACCGGCAAACTCTTCGTGGGGGGAAAAATCTTCGTATTCCATTGGTCTCCCCGCTGCAATAGTTAAAGGTCCGTAGGAACGACCAATAGAGTCGCTTGTACAGACCTCTTAGAGGGGAGAGACCATGGTCTCCCAAGGCCAAGTTAAAGGGCCGTGCGAGTGAGTCTATCAGTCGCCTGCAGGTTGATGCCTAAGGAGGCTCCTGCAGGCGACCAATAGAGTACGAAGAATCTTTGTGTTCATCTTCATTTACTAATCTCCCTGGTCCCTTCCCCATCTAGCCTACCTTATCGATGCAGCATCGCAGGGGTTAACAGGAGGGGAAATCTGTAGGTTAGCCGCCAGGAGTTAAACGTCCATAAGAACGACTTTATTCGTTGCCGGCAGGGGCCTCTTCAACCAATTGATTCATGTCAGAGGAGGCCCCTGCAGCCGATCAATAGAGTTGTTCGCATGGCCCTTTAACTCCTGATGGCGAACCTGAGGATTTACGCTCCCGTTAACCCCTGCGATGCTGCGTAGATAAGGTTAGATGGGGAAGGGACCAGGGAGATTAGTAAACGAAGACGAACACAAAGATTCTTCTGTGTTCTGTGTCTTCGCATTTTGCCGCCGCCGTTCGTATGTTCAGTAAAGCGCACCGTTCGTGTTTGTTTTCATGTTCGCCCGAATACGAATGCACAAGTCTAGTAAATTTTAGTTTATGTTTTAGCAGCTAAACCAAACTGGTCTTGTATTCAACAAATGGAAGTTTCCTTATCTATGCAGTTCAACAAATTAGTGATATGCACATTACAGCGTATAAAGTTATTTGTATTCTGATCCTGGTCCTTGTTTAGCAAGTATGATCTTTGGGGCCCAAACACCTGTTTGTCTCTTTCCTCCACGGAGGTCTGATTTTTCTAAAAGTGTAATGTGAATTTATCACAGTGTTCTACAGACCTAAAAGTCACAACAACATGCATATACATGTTTAAAAATTGGATTTATTATATTAATAGGACACATATTCATATAAAAGTGCTTGATATGCTTCCTAGTTTATCCTTTTAATCAAACTGCCCTTTTTTAAATATTGTAAATTATGTTTTAGAGAATTACAATGGATTAACTGTAGCTTTTGAATATATAAGGCATGCACATGATTTCTGCAACCAAAATAGATTTTTTTACAAATTTCAAGGAATGTGTTATTGCTTAGTTACAATCATTTCTGTCAATGTCTTGCAGTTAGCATACCTCAGTGCTCTTAGATGCTGCCCATGCTTCTGTCAGCTTACAATTCTTCTATTCCTCCGTGGACCTTTGAAGTATATTAATAGCAACATGTTAGTATAACCTCCTAGAAAGGCAAAAATAAAACAAAAAGAAAATCAATAATCCCAAGCGTTTATCAAATTCTAAGGATCAGAGGTGAATGGCTATTCTTTTTTTTACTGGATTAACTCACGTACAAAGCTTACCAAGAAAACTGCTAGCAGCCAAAATCAATAGGGGAATAATAAGCTTTTATAGACGATTGGTAATTTAATTAAAAATATCACAATAGTAGGGAGTGTGCCATTTTAATGCCTTCCCAAAATACTCCATTTTGGTATTCGATATTACCACCTACGCTTATCAAATCATAATGGTTTTCCAAGAGATATATAGGGCAACATTCAAAAAAAGTTTGACATGTTTAGAGTAACGTAGTTTAATAAAATATGTTGTGATGGAGGGACATATTAGAGGAGCCATTTTTTAAATTTTTTGGCATAAAGAATGGTTCTAATGTAAAGTGGCAGAAGTGATGCAATCATAGCAAGCAAGGGACTATTCCTGCTGGTTATTCAAGTTCTGCCACTTTGTGTTGCAATTGATCTGTACATTTAGTTAAGTATGTTAAAATCTTTCAAAAACTGAGTTTCCTGTGCAGCGCCGCGGAGCCTCGGTTGGCCCCGGATACCCGGCCACAAGGCCGGTGGGTAGAGCCGCTCGCCTCGGGACCGGAGCGCGGACAGAAGGGGGCCGCCTCTCTCCCGTAGCGCACCGCACGTCCATGGGGAACCCGGTGCTAAATAATTTGTAGACGACCTGATTCTGGGTCAGGGTTTCCTGCGTAGCAGAGCAGCTACCTCGCTGCGATCTATTGAAAGTCATCCTTTGAGCCAAGCTTTTTTTTTTTTTTAAATAAAAAAAAAAAACTGAGTTTCCTGCAAGCTAAGTTCCTGAGTTGAGTCCCAGCAGAAACCAACTAATGAAAGCTTAGAGGTGCTAACTGAATGGTGAATTGGATAATTGCTCCCTATCTTGGTACTCAAATATACTGTACATACAAACTGTATTGTATATGACAAATTCTTCAAATGATTTATGGTTAAAAAGTCCCACAGGCAAACCATATTGTCAGGCCCCATTCAGGCTGCAGGGCTGCTTCTATCTTGTTCCCCCCGTCTCGCTAGAGTTTCCACCATCTCGCTAGAGTTTCCCCCTTTGCTGTAATCCATTCCTGGATTTCCATATGCTTTGTTCTGAGCTTCGGATTCCTTGATCCCAGTTCTGCTCTTTGCTTCAGCTCTGTTTCCTTTATAAGGTGTGCCCCACCCATTTGTTATGTTTGTCTCAGTCTGCAGACTAAAGGTATGTCCTTCTTGGTTCTGTGTTTAGATTCAATGTTTAGTTTCAGTTTATTAATAATTCAGTAGGCAGGGTTTAGCATTAGGACCCACCAAATATTGGAGTATTCGGCGTAGTGGTGGGCTAAGCATACTATGGCCATATGATGTGACAGAATCTCCAATTGTTACCACATAGTCCTAGGCTAGTTCCTGTTTTCATGTGTGTCTGTCTCTTATGAACCATTGACCTCCTTTCCCTGAATCATCTGGGTATCTCGGTTCCTCTCTCCCTATGTCCCAGTTGAGATGTCCTATCCTTGCTTGGAGGAGAAGCGTCTGATGATCTCTGCTCCTTACTCTATCCCTTGTGTTTCTAGTTCCCTGTCCTTTGTTGTGTCCTGTACCATGTATGTATTGTCTGGTTATGTTACTTGCTTGGTCTCGTTCTGTCCCCCTTGCTCGCTCTGTCCTCCTTGCTCGCTATGTTTCAGCTGTTACTCTGTTTAGCTTCTATACTCCCAGCCTGCAGCATCCTGCTCATGATTCTAGTGCTATGTCTTATGCCTGCTTCAGGATGCCTGCAGAATATCTCCGAGCTTTGTTTTGTTCTTGTCAGGAACTGGATCAGGCATGAAACATAGCACTAGAATCATAGCACTCTACCGGGGTTTCAGGACAGGACACCCCTCTACCAGGGATACAGGTTACATCACAAACTGACACACTTAAATACAGGAACTAGCCTAGGACTACAGGATAACAATTGGAGATTCCGTCACATCTGATGGCCATAGTATGCTTAGCCCACCACTACGCCAAAGTACTCCAATATTCGGTGGGTCCTAACGCTAAACCCTGTCTACGGAAGTACTAATAAACTGAACATTGAATCTATACACAAAACATAACTTTAGACTGCCGACTGAGACAAGGTCGGCTTTATAAGGTGGGGCACACCTTATAAAGGAAACAGAGCTGAAACAAAGAGCAAGACTGGAATCCAGGAATGAGAGGTTAAGAAGAGAACATATGGAAATCCAGAAATGGACCACAGCAAGACAGGGAAACAAAAGACATGCAGCACTGCAGCCTGTACGGGGCCTGACAGTTCTGGAAAACATCAGCTGCTATGTCAGCTGGTATGTGGCTGCACAACACTAGGTGCTCAACACCCGGGTGAGTGCAGTCGCTCTGCACCAGGCCCTGTCCATCTCCGCTACTGCGCAATAACTTCTGAACACCATCTTTGGGCGCTCTGGGTCATTACAGTCATCTGTATGGACCCAGTTCCTAACAATTACCTTCTTTATACTCTTAACTGTGTGGTTGGAAGTCCAGGTGCATGCAAGAATTGAAAGGCGAAAATGGAACCTATTGGGTAATGTGAGCTTCACTGATATAATTAATATTCGTTATGGGGTTGCACTGAACAGATTTCAGATCACAACCAAACTTTGGCTCCTAAGATGGTAGTATATTGTTTAGAGCTTAACAGTATATAAGGGAGACAAATAAGGTTCTGTTAAATAGGTTCACAATTTCCTTTGTACTTTCTGCAACTTCTTGTTTTAATTAGTGGTCTGACCTTCTCTCCAATTGATACTTGGATTACACAACCATAACCAAGAAAGCCCTAGCAACAGAGGTATAAAGAACATCAAAGGACATTTATGTAGAACCCCCAGAGAGTTTGATGGCAACAGTGGTATGGGAAACTGTTCCGGGACCAAGGGACAATCCATCTAATGATGCCCACACTTTTAGCCTAGGCTAGATCAATGAAGTTCCCAGCTACTTTTGAATCTTTGAAAGCTTGTCTGACCACTTGGTGGCTTATCCACTGTGTTGCTGGAACAAGGAATCCATCATGGATCGAGGTGAGATGGAAAATATGCTCAGTGGACCACTAAGGTGTGGCATTTCTCTGTATTTGAAGACAGGAGATCACCATATGGCCCTTTTGACCAAGGATGGGACCTATCTCCATAGTACAATGTACAGGATTTGGAAGGTGGGGATATACGTTTACATTGTATTCATTATGACCTCCAAGAAAAGCCGCCCTGAGTGACTTACCATTCTGATTGGTTTCATAGGCCAACATGCAGAATTCAACACCACATTGGGTGACAGTTCTTTAACCTTGTTTAAGATCCATAATACTAGCCTAACCATTATCATGATGACCTGGAGCGTCAAAAACAGCACAAAATGCAGCTATGAAAGAGTCAGAATCTTTTAGTAATGGAGAGTCCTGTTCCAGTAGGCTAAATACTCTCTTATGAGCAGATTAATAATAAACACCGCTCTGGTAGCATGAGATGAGAATGTTCATGGTTGTGTCCCAAAATGCAACTGGCACTGGTTCAGGAACCATTTGCATTCTTGTGGATTGCCAACATATTTGTCTGAGGTAGGCATTTTAGGGGGCTTCTCTGCAGGACAGGCAGTGAGAGGCAGCAACCAGAGTGGCAACTGGAACAGAAGGGGCTGCCAAAGCTCGAAGGAGATCCGTCATTGATTCAAGTTTTTGAAGATGAGAGGTGTCTTTTCCTATCGTGCCTTTTCCTATTGTGTTTGATACGATTGAGTTCCATGGAATCCATAGCGGGCCTGCTGTAACTGTAACCCCAACGAACCTTCGGGAGGTGGATCCACAGTGGAGGGTCTCAGGAACATACAACCAGCAGGAAGCAATAAGGGAGAGCCAGGTACAAGGTCAGGAGGCATGCCACGGATAAACCTAAGTAATCAGGATAAGCAGAGTCCAAAACCAAGCTAAGGTCCGGAGATGGCAGAGGCAAGCCAGGGGTCAATACACAGTAGTAAATAAATTACCAAAGCCCAGAGAAACTGCAAGGAGTCTCTATAGCAGGCAAAAATGAAATCCACTGATTTATTTATGATTGGAGAGGCGGAGAAAAAGTATATTATTTTAATTGGTGGTTTGTGCATGCTAGACTTTGTTTTGGAAATACAGCGATGGAACCAAGCAATACATGTATTGTTGACATTGTGCAGGAGAATATTGTATAGGTATGTTATAAAAAAAATACGTGTTTGTATTTATAAATCTTACTGTAGAATAACATTTACTGTATGATGCTATCAATAACCACTAACTGAGTGTAAAGTCAGAGTCCACACTCCTTGTTTCCTGCAATTAACAATATTTATTAAGAGAGGCTAAACAAATTAACAATACATAAACAAATTACTATAAGTTAGTATATGCTGTTACCAAACTATCTATTCATTGATTGAATGGAAATAAGAAAGAAACAGCAGGATAAGCCTGTAAACACGTGATACAATTACCACTCCCTTGTGATCATCTCCACGCAGACTCAGAGAGAGAGAGAGCGAGAGAGAGAGTTGGCAGGACTTTATAAAGACTGTCCTCCATCTGCTGGACACTCCCCTGGTAACCTATCTTCTCCAGTGACCCTTAGAGACCAAGGTGATAGAAAAGGGAAAGGACATTGCACTGGGGGAGGGAGTGGAAGGTGACCAAATGCCCTAACTGATTTGCCATGTGCTCTGCAGAGAAGAATCTCCATTAATGTTTGAGACCATTTTAGGTCTTGTATAGAGAGGCTTTGCCCATTGGATCTCTGCATCATAACACCTTGGTGTTAACAGTGGTTGTCAATCATGCCTTCATTTTTATAAGGTAGTAAAGTATTTCATAGCAACTAGTGATGGGAAGTTCGGATCATTAAAATGAATCGGATCATTTCGATTCGTTCACTGAAATGATCCGATTCATGATCCGGATCTTCGGATCACTCAGTGTGTCTGCACGGAGTTACTGTTTTCCAGTAACTCCGTGCAGGCACACTAACGATTGGCCCCGCCCCTTTCATTCTGAATCCTCCCCCCTGCCTCCAGTGATGTCAATGAAGGCAGAGAGTCGTTCAAAGATTCGGATCTTACAGGGATCCGAATCTTACAGTGATCCGGATCACTGTAAGATCCGGATCATTGTAAGATCCGGATCATTGTAAGATCCGGATCATTGTAAGATCCGGATCATTGTAAGATCCGGATCTTTGAACGACTCTCTGCCTTCATTGGCATTCTAATCATTCAGAGAATGTCACCATACTGTTATAAATAAATAAATACATTAATAATCACTGCCCCCAGGATTTACATTCCCCTTTACCTGCAACTGCACCTTAAGCTAACTTTATTAAATTCATTAAATTAACCCTTACCATTAAATTAACCCTAAACACCCCATCAACCATGACTGCCCCTAAAATTAACCCTTAACACCCCATCAACCATGT
>VKOC01019023.1:0-20931 GCA_009364415.1 Spea multiplicata | reverse complement strand
GTCAAAGGCCTTACTGAAATCCAGATACGCAACGTCTACTGCACCACCTTGATCAATTACTTCAGTCACCCAATCAAAAAAATCAATAAGATTTGTTTGGCAAGATCTTCCTGAGGAAAACCCATGTTGTTTTTGATCTTGAAACCCATGTGACTTCAGATGTTCAACAATCCTTTCCTTTAACATTGTTTCCATTAATTTTCCCACTACAGATGTAAGACTAACTGGCCTGTAGTTGCCCGACTCCTCCCTACTGCCTTTTTTGTGTATAGGCACAACATTCGCTACTTTCCAATCCCCAGGGACAACTCCCGTTACCAATGATTCGTTAAATATATCAGTTAACGGTTTTGCTAGTACACCCCCAAGCTCTTTTAATAACTTGGGGTGTATCCCATCAGGCCCCATCGACTTATTTGTTTTTACCTTAGACAACTGAAGTAAAACCTCCGCCTCGATAAACTCACATATTTCAAATTATTCAGTCTTTTTTCCCAACTGAGGTCCCATTCCATCATTCTCATCTGTAAAAACTGAACAGAAATATTCATTGAGGCAGTCAGCTAAACTTTTATCCTCTTCTACATATATGCCTTTTGTTTTTAGTCTAACTAATCCTTGTTTAACTTTCCTTTTCTCATTTATATATCTAAAAAATGCTTTATCTCCATTTTTTACTGATAGGGCAATTCGCTCTTCTGCCTGTGATTTGGCAGTTTTTATAACTTTCTTTGCCTCTTTCTGCCTAATTTTATAGATCTGTCTATCTTCCTCACTTTGGGTATTTTTGTATCTACTAAAGGCTAACTTCTTGTCTTTCACGATTTTGGCCACTTCTGCAGAGAACCACAGCGGTTTCCTTAATTTTTTACTCTTACTGACCAACCTAATACAATTTTCTGTTATCTTCGATAAAACAGCTTTTACAAAATCCCATTTCTCCTGAACACCATCTAAATTGCCCCAGTCTGATAATGACTCCTCTATACATTTTCTCATTTTAGAAAAGTCAGCTTTTCTAAAATCTAAAACTTTTGTTTTTGTGTGGTGTGACTCAGTCACTGTTCGTATATTAAACCACACAGACTGATGATCACTAGATCCCAAACTTTCACCTACAGAAATATCTGTTAACAAATCTCCATTTGTGAACACTAAATCCAATATGGCCTCCTTACGAGTTGGTTCCTCAACCACCTGTTTTAAAGATAATCCCAATAAGGAGTTTAGAATATCCGCACTCCTGGTACAACCAGCTACTTTTGTTTTCCAGTTCACATCAGGGAGATTAAAGTCACCCATGATTATAACATCCCCCTTCACTGTCATTTTAGCTATTTCCTCCACTAGTAGATTATCGAGTTCTTCTACTTGTCCTGGGGGTCTATAAATCACACCTATGCGAGTTACTTTACTTTTGCCAAATTGTACTGTAACCCAAACCGACTCTAAGTTCTCCTCACCAACTTGTATTAAGTTAGATTTTATGTTATTTTTCACATATAGGGCCACCCCTCCCCCTTTCCTGCCCTTTCTATCTTTCCTATATAAAGAGTACCCCGGTATTGATATGTCCCAGTCATTTTTCTCATTATACCATGTCTCAGTAACAGCCACTATATCAACATTCTCAGTTGCCACAACTGTTACAAGTTCATGGATCTTATTCCCTAAACTGCGAGCATTTGTAGACATGACCTTTAGCTTGTCATTTAACACCGATGCTGCAATCACTTTCTGTCCTTGCTTTGGGGGGCAAAATATATGCTTCTCCCTATTATCTTTATAGACCAAGCCCCCAGATCCACCCACCTGGTTACTAAGTAAATCGCCTTCCCTTTCTATACTGTCTAACCCGGTATTTATTCCCTCCCCCCCCATTCCTAGTTTAAAATCTCCTCCAACCGTCTAACCATTCTCTCCCCAAGCACATTGGACCCTCTTGCATTTAGGTGCAATCCATCACGACTATAGAGATTGTACCCCAAAGCAAAATCAGCCCAGTGCTCTAAGAACCCAAAGCCCTCCTTCTTACACCAAGACTTCAGCCATGCATTTAGCTGCCTAATCTCCCGCTGCCTTTCTGGTGTAGCGCATGGCACAGGTAGTATCTCTGAGAATACTACCTTGGAGGTCCTTTTCTTAATCTTACTACCCAAGTCCCTAAAATTATCTTTTAGGACACTCCATCTTCCTCTTACTATGTCATTGGTGCCAATGTGCACCAAGACAGCTGGATCCTCACCAGCCCCTCCCAATAATCTATCCACTCTGTCCGCAACATGCCGAACCCGGGCACCCGGGAGACAGCAAACCATTCGGTTGCTGCGATCAGAGCTACAGATTACCCTGTCTGTTTTCCTGATTATTGAATCCCCTACCACCACAACCTGCCTGGGCTTTCCTTCCTTTCGGATCCCCTGCACATTGGATGAGCTGCTCTCCCGGCTGTTAGGGAGAACAGCTTTTTCCGCAAAGCCTACCTCTGAGTCTGCCTCCCCAACATGCTCACTTAAAAGGGCAAATTTGTTGGGAGGGAGAGACTCTGGGCTGGCTTGCCTCTTCCTCTTCCCTTCCCCACTGCAACCACGTCTTACTGTCACCCAGCTATGTGCCTGACTCCCTTCTGACTGATCTCCTCCCTCATTGCTAGGGGCCCCATCTAAACTTTGCTCAGTGAGCAACAGACTCCTCTCAAGGTTGTCAATCTCTCTCAGTGTTTCAATGTGCCTCTTCAGAGCACCAACCTCAGCTTCCAGAGAGACCAATTGATCACACTTACCACAGCGATATGGACCCAGGAACTGCTGTTCCAAGCATGCATACATATGGCATGATGTGCACTGAGTGAAATCTCCAAGCTTGCTCATACTTTACAAAGGGACGCGAGTATTGAATTTAAACAATTGCTTTATGTCACTTACCCTCCTTGCACTCTTGTGTTGCACGAACTGCTGTGGTGCACAAACTGGTCACTTACAGAAAGCAAGTCACTTAGAAATGCAAGCCCCTTACAGTGAGCAAGCTCTGTGAGTTTAACCACTTCCTTATATACAGAGCAACACAGTTAATTGATTATAAACCCCACCCTTAACTAATTACACTCTAGAAAATGGGAGAGAAAAAAACCAAACAGTTAATGCAAAACACACAGTTTTTTTGTTTTTTTTTTTGTTTTTTTACCACAAACCCTTCAACCCTCTTGTTGCTGGTTGAGATACAAACCCACTGTTGGTATACTTATAATACCACTTCTCTGCCGCTGCTGTGGTGCACAAACTGGTCACTTACAGAAAGCAAGTCACTTAGAAATGCAAGCCCCTTACAGTGAGGGGCTTGCAAGGCCTCAAGGCCAACCTTCTTTTTATTATTTTCTTTTCTAAGCCAAGATCTTTCATCTTCCGGAATATTCTTTAGCATTGTGTCTAGAATCAGATTGGGACGTTATGGGGTTATTGAAGAATCTGTAAAATGTTCATCTTCATGTCAAGCAATAGAATGGTCCAGCCGACCGCCACATTCCATTGGTTGTTATGGTGATAGAATTTTTTTTTTCAAAAAATGTTTATTATAGGGGTACCGATTCCTTGCGTTCAGATGCCCAACCCATAAACCCATAAGTACAGTTTGTGGAAAGGTAAGACGGGCTAGCTGGAGACAAGCCAACTATCTCCTTGCCCTTTGTAGCTTGGAGCTTGTGCGTCTTTGTGGCATGGCTCAAGGAGTTCCAGTATCTGCTGCCAGGGCTGGCTTTCCAACTTCCATCTCCATCCTTTACGCTGTGACCATATTTTGAAGAAGAATGTAATGTTCTCCAAAGAACTATTTTGAAGGTTCTAGAAGGTTCTGGAGTGGAACAGCCTCCCAGCAGAGGTGGTAGAGGGTAATACAGTGAGGGTATTAAACACGCATGGGACAGACATACGGCCCCTGAATCTAAGACGAGGCCAACGACTGATTAAGGTTTGAGTCTTTACAGCGGGAGGAACAGGCAGACTAGACGGGGGCCGGATGGGGGCCTATTTTTCTTTGTTTGTAAGGAAAATGTTGAGTGTTAAAGTGAGCTCAACGCTCAATAAGAGAGACTTAGCAATCCAAACGCGTCTCTGTGCTTCGCTTTTTTGCCATAAATTGGCAGAGTTACATTAAGGTTCCACGGTGAATATGCAGCTCCGTAAATCCGCTCCGGGAGTTTGTCTCGTAACGAAGACGGTTTTAGTGCTTCAGTCCAACGATATCCTTCGTGCTCGCGATCCGTCGAGAAATGCGTTCCATTTGGTGGAATAAACGCAGGTCGCCCATCGATGAATCAAATTCCGTTGGTATAATTGCAGTGAAGTCAGAGACTCCGTGCGTCTAAACGTAATTCCGAGCTTCAGACTAATGGGACCACTAAAGATAAATACGATCTTCCAGCCTGAGTCAGGAATAAGGAAAGATAAAAAGCCCTGTAAACCATCGCAACCGACTTTTACCGTCCGTGGACTTTCCCCACTGCCTCAGGACAGATACGTAATCTCGTTATCGGTGTGAAAGTCCCTGCGCCAGGCAAATGATAATGAAGTCATGGTTGGTTGTTAATAACTTTTATCGAGCGCCGACTCTTTGTCATGAGTGGGGATACCGCGTCACTCACAAGTCTCTGCGTCGGGGCTCACAGACGGCACATTTGAGCCATACATCTTGCATAAATCATTTAATGACCGTGGGGCGCAAGAATTCATTTTGATGGTTTCTCCCCCAAAATATATCAAAATACTTGTTTTAGAGGAAAAAAAAAACATTGTCAATTATTATGTCACACAGATTTTAATCGTCTTAGAAACACCTTGAATCTGTCCGCCTGATGCCGTGAAAATCCCGAGTGGTCGTTAGCGACTGAGGCTAACTAGGTGTCCGTCATGTAAATAACGCGGGGCGGAAGGGGGCCGCTGTCTGCTTGGATCTCGCGGTCATATGCGTATGAGTGAGAAGTAGGTACTGTATTTGCCCGATTATAAGACGACCCCCCAAACTTTGGATCTTAATGAAAATAAAAAGTATATAAGATGACAATATTGAAAAAAATCTTTTATGGCTCTCTCACTCACTTCTTTAATGCTCTCTCACTCTCTCTCACACTGTCTCTTACACTCTCTGACCACCTCCCTGTCCTGGGGGGTTCCTTTTCAGCAGCTGCGCTTCTTCTCTTGCCTCTTTTGTCTTCTTTCTTCGTCCGCCTCTCCCCATTAAGAGCTCCATTATCCATTTACTTCTGCAAAGGGGCGTACCTCCGCACACACACCCTCTCCCCCTATTGGAGGAACGAGGGAGGGACTGCCCCCTTGGTACGCGCCGTAGCCCCGCCCTTTTGCGGAAGTGCTCCAAGAGCCCAGAAAATCCCAGACGGAATCACGGAGAAAGAGAGGTGCAGAAACAATAAAGAATTATTTTGGGGGAAAAGTTTGAGCTTCTAATAGCACTCGGAATTATGTTTCTAAAACCACATTTAGTTACAAAAGTGCTAAATTCAGCAGAATGAATGGAACAGCTGCTTCAATATAATGTATAATACATCAACGTAAAGTAAGTCATTTTTCCCGCTTTCTGTGCAAAAAATAAGTTTTTCCCTTTTTTTTTTTGGCTTGGAATCTGCTAAAAATGATGGTTTCCTGACACAGCCTAATACTTCATGCGTTGATAAAGTACACTTGAAATGAATTATGGAGGAAAATCTGTTAAACAAAATAAATAAAAATAACTAAATAAATTGCCTTCAAACAGATGAGAGGAGAAGAGCAATGAAGACTCATTAATAATACATTAAATCTCATTATTATCCCCGGCAAACGGGATATTTGTTTATTTAAAGGCAACAGAATTAAATGATGAATGTCACCCCGTCGGAGACGTTTTTTAAAAGATCAAATAAAATAACTTCAAGTCTCGTTTCTATCAGCGGCGTAAAGGAAACGTCAAAAACGTCCATCGCATCTCGTTTGGAATTCTCTTTTTATTAAGATTTGCTATTATACAGAAAGTCAAGGCATAACCTGACGACGTTGTGACGTGGGGTATATACGTTGCCATAGTTACCGGTATCATAGCGTCCTTACGGCCCATCTGGCACAACCAAGGTTAGCATGAGCTGCTGGCGGACAGCTCTCCGAATGCTCCCGCCGGCTGCGCTCTACATGAACATGGAAATGTTACGCATGGTCTGTCAATGCCGTTAGTGAAAGGACCACCTCGTTATCCGCAGTGTGACCCCAAAAACTCCAACCACAGGGGGAGCCAGAGAGCCTTTCCTCCGGGATCAGCAAGATAACAATAGGGGAAGGATAACTTAACGAGGAGAAATGGTCCTGCGGGAATTTTAATTGGCTGTTTCCCTAGTTGGACGCACAAAAAATAATTCTTTTATTGTAATCTGTAGGAACACCATTATGTGAGGATTTATTCATTTATAAAAGTACAAAACGCAGGATTTTCAGAAAATTCGAAAAATAAAAGCAATTATGGTGTGAAATTTTAGAATAGTCCCATCACCATATCAACTAGTGGAATGTTCTTAATAATTGAATCATTAAATTGGTTTCCGTAGTGATAAGGCCATTTTCTATAATTTTCAACTCAAATCCTAAACAATAGGATATTTTTTTCTCTTTTATATTCCTTTTTATTATATATTTTTCTTTTCTAAATTTTCTTTTTTTTCTTTTTTGTAACTTTTGGTCGCTCTTATCAGTCTCTCCAAATTTTGTCTTGCTAACAGAACGAGGCATATTCCTATAACAATGACAGTTACATAAAAAGTTCCTTTCTTTTAAATTACTTATGTGTCCCCAAAACGTCTGATCACGGAAATCATTCCGAGGTAGATTGTTAAAATTAATGATATCACTTGGGGAGTGAGATCTCTTTTTATCCCGCCAGGTAGAATATATATATATTTATTTATTTTCCATCACAAAGGAAAGTGCAGAACATTTCAAAAATATGATTACGTTTTACTTAGACTGTAAGCTCTATGGGGCAGGGATTTCTTTTCCTAGTGATTTTAATGTCTGCGCTTACTATACAACTGCACTTATTCTACATCCCTTTTATTATATTATAAGCGATAAAACATCTGCTAGCGCTAAAACCCCCCAGAAATATTTAAAAAATATATTAGACTTGTGGATTCGGATTCGTTCGAAATGCAAATTAACTACATTTTGGTAAATTGGGTGATTTCTACAAAGGCCAGACCCTTCTCTGCCACGAATCGGACAAAAACAAAGCAAAAAGCTCAAATTTTTCATCCAAAGTACGTGGGCCCCACATTCACCTTGGAGGATTGGGGAGAGGACGTCACTGGAAGCTCCGCCATATTGCCCTGAGTTCAAAAAATGACTTTTCGGCTACATCCTCTCCTCGGCTTGGAGGATCAGACAGAGAGGACGTCACCAGAAGAGCCGCCATTACCATGGGAGTTCCCAGCGCCCTCCGGGTTATGTCCATGAACATAGAAGATAGAGGAGAAAAAAGAAGGGAAGGGAGAAGATAAAAGAAGATGCAGAAGTGGTCAACAGAGAAGGTAGGGAAGAGAGTGTGTGAGAGAGTGAACGAGATTAAAAGTGTGATAGTGTGAGAGTGTAAGAGAGTGTGAGTGAAAGTGGGCAACAAATTTTCTTCCCAAATTAAAAATGCCCCAGGGAACGTAATTTGTTGCCCCGAAAACAAATGGGCCAAAAACGAACTGACAAATTTGAATAGTTTTTGGCCCATTTGCACATATCTAATCTATATATATGTGTATAAAAAATATACATAACCATAGATCATGAATTTTGGCATTAGGTAAATGATGTTTTTGCTGTATGAATTAATCACAAAAATAAAACTCTAACAAAGCTAAATAAACCATGATTAAAAAAGCTATTGCGACAAGAGAATTCGTTTTACTGGGTTTTTTTTAATCCATTTGGCTTGGATACTAAAAGGCTTTATTCCAAAATAAAAATGTATATATATTTCCATTTATAGTCATTCAAAAACTTGGAGAATCTCAATTATATACAAAAAAACCCCAACAAATAGTATAGATACTTAACCAAATGTAAAGTTCAGGGACATAAGGAAGTTTTAGCTAAAAGCTTTCTGTGTACGCTAAAGAATTATTTATCTCCGGAAACGCTGGGTTCAGATACGCTGTGTTTTAAGATACAAAATGTTAGTTTGTGTATATTTTAGTATTTAGGTTAATGTGGTTTCTCAAGAATTTGTTGGGGTCTTATTGGTAGAGTTGAGTAAAAGTTCACATTTTTTAAACATTTTTGATAGCAGTAAATATATATACTATAAATAAAATAAATCACAACAAATACATTAAATAATTCAAAATACTAATTTTTATTAATGTTTATTTAGGATTCTGGCAAATTGTGAATTTACAGAATGTATTTAATTGGTTACCGTTTGTAATAAGACCACTTTCTATAAATTCTATAAATTTCAGCACAAATCCTAAACAAAAAATTTAGTTTCTCTTTATTATGTATATAACGTTTTAATTATATATTCATTATTATACTTTTTTTTTTTTTAAACTTTTCGCCGCTCTTATCATGATATGATGAGGTGGTCCTGGCACTTTAAGGCCAGCGGCCACCTGATGACGTAAGTGTGGTAGGATGGATGGATCCAGTCCAGCTCTGGCTTGGATGTGGCAAGAGACGGGCCAGTAAAGAAGTAGCCAGTGCTAGAAGTGGGAGGGGTAAGAGGTGTGGCCTTCCACCCACCTTACCTTCAGGTGGGTCACCTGAAGTTAAGCACCTCGAGGACGGCCGTGTAGGATCTGCTTGACAGTGGGACCCTCATCTGTATAGGCATTTCGGAATATCCTGAAGCCTCTTCCAAGAAAAACATAAAAAAAATGTTAAAACGCTTTTCTTAAGCCGAAAGCTGTAAAGGAGACGGTTCCTCTTTAAGAAATATGTTCTATATAATATTTACATAAAACATATAAAAATCAGAAATGCTTTATTTACTTTTACAAGTCTGTTTATTAGTTGAGCGAACGGAAAAGTATCTTTAAAGTGCGCGATAATATAACATGTGTTTTATTTCACATTATTAATATATTCAGCATCGCAAAGTTTTATTATCTTATTATGAACTCATAAAATCTATGAGACGACAATAAAACACCGCAAAGTTATTTTATTATTCGGATAACAAAAGCAGAATATAATAAAACGGAAGATAATAGAATGGGTCCAGACAAAATCCTTCGTGTAATATAAGAAAGCAGCCCCAGGAGGCTCGGGGAAATCGTGATCGGGGTTAAACGTGCCAGCTCGGGCATTTAAACCCTGACACATAAAACATACATGTTGCAGGTCAGTCTGACAAATGCTGCACTTCTCTGCACAAACATTATAAATATATACGTGAATAAAATAAAAAAATAAGGGTCTTCTGGACCACCTATTCAATAAGGGGAGCCAACAATCATGCATGGTGGTGCGGAGGGTCATGGGGTATAGTAACTCCCATCCTCTGCTCAGGGGGAAGCAGGCGTTAGTATTTATTAATTTCCATTATTGTATTTAACTCGCATGCCCTCACCTGAAACGTGCAAACCTTATTTGAGTCTGGTCGGTCAGGTTAACCGTCAAATCCACTGGACTTCTTAGCGAATAGAACAAAAATATTGATACATATGAATTCTATATATTGTGTGTCCAATAAATGTAGCCATATCGGCCCACGAGAAAATGGATCCTGTAATTGAAGTTGCTACCTTTCATTGGACCAACATAGAAAAAGATGGAAAATCCCATTAGCTTTCATGACCTTGGCGGTCTCTTCTTCATCTCCACTTATGGGGCGAAGGAAAAGGATTGTTGCCACTGAAGATGTCTGGTCAGATGGGTTAACCCTTAACTTGCCTTACCACTGGACTTAAATACTCAGTCTCCATAATGTTAAATTCATTGTTACATTTTTGTTTACCTACTTTATTTTAATTTTAAAAAAATCCCCAAACGGGAGAAGATTGGTTACCTTGAGATCTTTCGAGATTTTCTTGGCCCCGAAATGATGTAATTAGTAACCTCTGACATGAAGTACAGATTGGCTGAGCTCCTTAATAAGAAACATACAGTGTTTGGATAATGTTTCCGTGTCACGGTGCTTACCTCTAAAAATAAATCCGGAGTCTCCTCCAATTCTACAAACTCCCTTTCAACGTAAAAACCCATTAGTGTGAAAGGGAAATCTCGTAAGTCTGTCTTCATAAAATATTGATGGAGCGTGGATGGAAATTAAAAACCGCCTTCTGGATTTTACCAGCTTTTTAATATAAATTGACACAAATCCATTTTTTTTAAATAAACTTAATATTTAATTTCTAAGTTGTCGTAATTTTTAGGTACAGTGAGTCAAATGCTAATCGTTATTTTTTATCGGAGTACATTATATGCAAGAAAAAATTTAAGTTTTTGGAACATTAAAAAACGATCCATAGTGATTTTTATGTATAGTATAAAAAATGTGGGTCTCCAACCTATGACAGCCTCACCAAAGAAGAGTCTACTTTAATATACATTCTTTCAAAAAATAAATAAATAAAAACAAAATTACAAAAAAAAATTTTTTACCTTTGGTAGAAGCTCCTCACCTCCTCTATGGTCCAACGATTCTCAACACTGATTGGCTGCTTTAAGCCCACAGAATATTCTCCCAAATGTCTTGGGTGTCATCAAGATGGTGGTTTTTTTGGCAAATGTGAGACGAGCCTTGGCAGATATTCAGTGCAAATTAACAAAAATCTACATTTTACTGTTATATTAACATTTTTATCTATTTTAATCTCTATTTTACTGTTAACGTGCATAGCTTTTTTAATGTTTCTTTTGTTTAGTATTAGATTAGGGGATATATATGAATTACTCACAATATTAGCTGCTCCTTGTCCTTCTGAAGTGACCTTCATTTTTGTCTTAATCACCTTAATTTGTTCAAATCAAATCGCCAATTGTTTATTAACTTTCTAAAAAGGCTTTTTTTTTTGTTAATCAAGAAATAATCAAAGAGGTCTCTACAGTGAATCAAGTGGTAAATCGCCCAGCAAGCCATTTAGGAGAATTATACTCAAGGAACAAAAAATCAATGAATATTTCTTTTTGATTAGGGGTAAAATGAGGGTCACGAAGTGGAAAGCTGGACGGCGACTTTACATTTGAGAAAATAATTTCACTTTGGAAATGCAAACGAATGATCATAAGACAAGAAAAATGTTTCATATAAGGTACAAATGACATAAAGATATATTTTTGTCCATTTCCATTTAGTATTTTTTATTAGTTGATATAATCAGTGCAAATGGGCCAAAAACTATTTGGACTAATTTTTTGGTTTGTTTCCAGGCAACGAATTACATTCCCTGCCCTTTCAGTTGGGCCAAAAATTCAGGGCATTGTTTATTTGGGAACGAAATGTGTTGCCCGGTGCCACACACTCATTCACTCATTCTCACACTCTCCCTCATTCTCATTTTCATTCACTCTCACGCTCTTCTACCTTCTCTGCTGACCACTTCTGCATCTTCTTCATCTTCTATCTCCTCTCTTCTAAATTCAATCTGGCCTGCAACTCCATGGATATAACCCGACGGGAACTTCCACCAAAATGGCGGCGCTTGCGGTTGCGTCCTCTCCATGATCCGGTGACGTTCTCTCCTCAATCGTCCAATCGGTTGCGAGGACATCACCGAGTGCCTCTATTTGGCTCTAAGTGAAACTCGGGGAAGTATGGCAGCGCATGCGGTGATGTCCTTTCCCGGTCCTACAATATGAAGCTTTTCGCTTCATTTTTGTCTGATTCCTGAGGCGGTCTGGCCTAGTTTTTAGAGCTTTAATGCCAATCCAAATTCTACTAATCAGACTTAACAGTAATTAAAAATTGACCCCTAATGAAATGCATACAAATGACCAAAATGTTCACTTTCTCTTAAAGGAAAGAAAAATAAATTCTATATATATTTTTTTATTACATTTTATAACATAAATATATATATAATAATATACCAGAAAAAAAACATTAAAAACAATCCTGTGTAACTTTAACTAATTTAGCAAAATATCAACTTTCACAATGGTTATTGAATGCCTTGGCCGGTCTTCGCATTGTTGCATTACTATCACCTAGTATTTTAAAAAAATAGTATTAAAAAAACAATGTATTTATTTATGAATCTGCATTGATTTTGTCCAATTTGGAGCAAAACATGTTTTATATAATCGGCTTGATGTTCGAGAACGCATTCGATATTTTTTGGTACGAAAAAGAATTATACTCAAAATACAACCACAGAGTTTTTTTTTATTTTGGCTCGTTTTTCTCTGGCGTTGCTTCATTTTCTAATCTCGGATTTTATAGAATGTTAAAAAAAACCTTGAGCGTCATCTTAGGTTTTTGGTGCCACCTGAGATATCGACTAGGATTTATTTTAGAGAAGCTTCGAGGCAACGCGGCCGAAATTGAGTTTTATTTGAGAAACATCCTTGAGGGCAAAACAAGAAACTTTTTTACATACGAAATATTTGAATGTTGATTGACGTCGTCATATCCTGTCTGAATCCACGGAAAATCAAGAGAAACACAAAAAAAATACTTAAAGATAAACTCAGCGTTCCACCTGTCAGGCAGACATGAAGACGGCCGGAATTACTGGCGTTATTCTTAGGGTATTTAACACATTTATTGCGTAATTTACAGCAGGGAGCGGAATCATAACTCCCACGGGGCTCGGCGTGATAAATTAATATTTTAATTTTATTACACTAATATTAAGAGTTATTTCTGCTCAATATATATAAGGGTTTTATCGTTAATTAAAAGCCAAGTTAATTTAGAATTCGCTCTGTGGATATCTGTAATTTATTCTGGATTTATCACTCTGGAATATTCATAAAAATACAATAATAAAATGAATTTACAAAAATTTGGGGTCACCCATTAAAATAGTAAGCTCTCTAGATTGTAAGCTCTTTTGAGCAGAGCTCTCCTTACCTTATAGTTTCTGTAAGTCATCTTGTTATGTTATTTAATAATTGTGCTGTCCTGCCTACCCATTGTACAGCGCTGTGGAATCTGATGGCGCTATAAAAAACAATAAATAATTGTAATAATAATATAAAAATAATATAAATAATATAAAAATAAAGTAAAATAATATAAAATATAATAATATAAATATAATAATAATAAAATAAATATAAATAAATTAAATATAATAATAATATAATAATATAGAAATACATAAAAATATAATACTACTACTACTACTAATAATAATATAAAATAATATAAACATATAATTATATAAAATAATAATAATATGAAAAATACTAATAAATATATTCTTTCTCTTCGACACCGCAACGCTCCACAATGTGGATTTTAATGAAATTATTATTACCTTTTAACTGGCTTAATTGTGTTTTCTTTGTAAAATAGGAGATTACTTCTATGGACAAATCCTTTTTTTTGGTGCATGAAAATTATGGAAATCTAGTTTTAAAAGGTCAGATAAGGAGGCAACGATTCTGCAAGTTACACGAGGGTATCTATGACGGCTGAGCGAAGGACGCGCATGCAGGACTTATCATGTCATGGAACGTGAGACTTTCCTCTTGAGATCTTTAACGGGGTCGCAGACCTTTCTAGAAAACAAATTAGTAAATTAGTTAAGGCGTCACTTAGTGCCACGGGTATAATTCACCACTTAGTGAAGTCCATTGGAACCAAATATCAGTTTTAATGCAAACCTTAATAAAGATCGCGAGATGGAGCACCATGGATAATAAATTCCAGCGCACGCCACATGCATAGAAAAATGTAAAATCTAATGAAATCTAATTATATGTTCCAGGTGTGGGTTTTATAGGGGGTCTTCAGTAACCATGTATTGTCTTCAGCAAATAACAGCCAATGGAATCGTATTATTTGCGGAATTTTTCAAAAATGTATGCAAAAAATAAATAAATAAAAGTGGGATGTATATTAGAATTTTTAAATATTTTTATTTTTATATTTAAGGAAATATTTATTTAATGTCATCTCCAAGGTCGGGGATCTTAGGTAAGTAACATAACCCTTTTTAAAAAAAAATAATAATGAAATTCTATTAAAAAAAATAGAATAAATGTAAAGCTTAAATTGTGTTTTCCTGGAATCTAACGTGAATAAAGTGCAAGCTCCTGTTCTTCCCCGAGGAATAAATAGATAAAGGACAGGCCCATAAATAAAGACCCATTAGAGTGCCATTCCCTATTCGATCTTTCAAGTTAAAAATTCCGGACGGGTCTAACTTTAAACGGCGCCCGAGAAAAAACCTTAAATGGTTGCATTTTGCATTAAAAAATTGTTTCTTTGTGACATGAAGTATTTCTTAAACAAATATGAATCGCGTATCTGAGAAGTGATGAAAACAAATTACATTTAAACTGTCAAAGACTTTACTTTGAGCGAATTACATCTAAATTATTCCATTATGGCTTACGTTTTCTGCGTCCAAAGTACATTTACAAGTTTTTGCCTTTTTCAAATGGTTTTAGGAAAAGTATTTTATTAATTTATTAATTTATTTTTTATTCATGTAGAAACTTAAACTTTTCCCCAGGAAATGAGGTCTCTACCCCATAAAGCTCACAATCTAAATAATACATTGTATTTGATTTTTTTTTCCTCAGTACAGTAGGCCGAGGTATATTCACAGCGCAGGACCCCCCGATAAGGCCGAGCACTGAGATATGATGTCATATCATGACACGCCATGACTTTAGAGCTCACAACGCCTTGTAAAGCCGTCTATGGGGGCTTCTAAAGAATAAAGAATCCAAAGTTACAATCAGAGAACATAATCGTATTTATTGCAGGTTTTCATGATGCCTGTGAGGGGCCAATTAATGAGGGGCTATTACGGTTTTTTTTCCATGGCTACTCAAGTACAAAAAATACGCATTCACAAATATTTTAGAAATATATCTTATTATCTGTCTTATTTTGTTGTCTTGGCCGGCTCTCTCTTTCCATGTTCTGTTCCTGTTGCTCTTCAGGATACATGGAAGAATTTCCACTTCTTCTCGGACCCTGGAGTCGCTCACGCTCAAGCTTACCAAATCTTCTAATTGCCCCACCGGATTGAGACGTTGAGGAAGCCATTGTCCGACGCATTATATTTCCATTATATCGTTTGAAATATATGAAAATAACGATAGGTTCTTGGTAACCGCTTGAGGTTTTTTTGGCTATTAAGCCTCATTTTCTGCAATTCTCTGCATTCCGCCATGCATTCAAACTTTTTATTTACCTAATAAAAAAAGACAGGAGAAAATTGTCTGAAACACGGCATATCTCGCCCCCTCTGCCCTGGTTTCCTGGAAGAGATGTGATAATTTGGGGGGGTTTGCCAGAAGAAGATCCGTCCCAGATGGCGGCTTCGTTTCTGTTACCTGAGATGCTGTCACAATTCCGTCTGTTTACAGCGATTTTTACTAAAAACCTAAAGCTTCTGGAAACAATTCTCAAAGCATGCGCAATTATTCTTCACTAGAGCAGCTCACGGTGACTTTTATTATGTGGCCAAAAACATGTAAATATGGGAGGACTTAGTTATACGAGAGGGGTATTTTTCCCATACAGAATGGGCCTGCCCGTGTCTGTCGCGCATGGGTGGAGGGAAAGATAGATACGGAACGATATATACTGCTTTCTAAATAAAATGTAATAATAAAGAACGGGATTCATCAGGTCGGCCGCCTTCTTCCATCGCTCCGGGGTCCGGTTCTTCCGCTCACGTGCCCGTTGTTGGCGCTTTCGGGAGTGCACAGGGGTCAGCATGGGCAACCATTACTGGTTTGTGGCTACGCGGCCCCGGTATGCAACAAACTGCGACGCTCTGCGTGTTCTGACTCCTTTATATCAGAACCAGAGTTACCTCTCCCAGCAATTTGAGCTCCAGCAGCTCTCTGTTGGCTTTGGCCCCACGGACCGGCCTTAGCCCCCACGTGCATCGATGAGCCTTTCTTTTCTTGGACCCCCTTTTGATAAATACCGACCCTTGCAGACTGGGAACCCCCAACAAGAGCTGCAGTTTTAGGAGACGCTCTGTTGTCTCGCCATCAGAATTTGGCCCCCGTCAGAGTCGCTCAGATCCTTGCGCTGCCCATTTTTCCTGCTTCTAACATCAACTTTGAGGACGAAATGTTCACTCGCTGCCTCATATATATCCCCCCCCCTCACTGACAGGCGCCATGACAACAAGATTATATCAGCGCTCTTCCTGTCACCTGACCGTGCGCAGAATGTTATGGCTGACCGGTGTATGTTGATTGAGGCCACATTTCGTGCGAATTGCACATTTACAGAACCCCCACGAACCGCACAAAAAAAAAATGAACCGAAAAACTAAAAGTGGCCATTTTACAATCTGCTGCCATCGATCGCATATGGGTTACTTTTCATTTTTTTGTCAGGTTTTTTTTTTTTCGCGTCAGGCTTTTCCTTGTTTCATTTTTTTGGATGATCCGTTTGCTTTGTGCCTAAAAAAGCAAGCGGTTATCTTTTTTTGCCCAACAGGTTTGCATCCAAGGGCATGAATAGTTATTTTCACTGTCCAGTATTTTGGCACCCAAAGGGTGCTTGGATGGACTTCATCCCACCCGCCTTCCTCGGGTACCGACAGGAATATTATAGATATTTTTTATTATTTTTTTTTTGCTTACGCAACTCACATGCCCTCACCTGGAAATAAAACAATATAACCTCAGTTAAATGTCGCTGTGTTAACCCATAACTCAGATGATCGCTCAACATCTTAGTGAATAAACCCACGAAAAACAGCTGGGAATAGGATATTAAATGAAAAAATGCTGTTCCATGTACTTAGAAATGCTTTTTTTTCATAATTCTGCTGAATGCCCAGATCCTTCCCAGAAACAATTCTTCCGTCATGTAAAATTTTACCTCGTTCAGATTTCGAGGAATGCTTTATTGCCGTTTGACAGAAAAGCAGAGAACGATAGATTTTTGCCGTAGAAATTCAAAAAGCTTCTAAAAACGTTCTGTGTTATTTTCGTGTAATTAAACCTCCGCTTTGAAATGATCGCATCGTGTTTTAATAAAAAAAAATAAAATAAATGTTTTCTAGGGTTTAGATATGATTTAAAAAATGATTTATTCTCAGATATGGTGGTAGATACATGGAACAGCCTCCCAACAGAAGCGGTAGAGGTTAATAAGACCAATGACTGATTAAGGCTCTTACAGGAGCTGGAAAATCTATTTTTTTATTATTATTAATAATAGTGTTTAACTTTTCTTAAACACATATTTACATTTTTTTTGGGGTGCAAAAGCAGATGTGGTACCAGCCGAGATTATTTTCAGTACTTTTATTTTGTCAAATTATAACCATTTCCACATTTTTCTCTTTCTGGTCGGTTCTAAGGCATTCATCACTGTCAACGGCAAAGAAAAAGGATGTATATTTCTGACATTCCGCAGAGCGGTCCAATTACCAGCCGTGCTATGGATTTATTTATTGCAAAAAAACATCTGTATCTGGTTTAAAACGGGAAAAAGTGAAGGTGCGAGCGACGTCCGGAGGAATTAACGCTGAACGCTGCGCTTTACTAACGTTTAAAGAATGTAAAAGCTTTCTATTCTCAGGAGTCGATAACTTAATTCATTGATCACTTTACGCTCAGATGCTTAAAGAACCTTTTTCTTTAATGTCTTTAATTTTCCTATTTAAATAAAATGTATTTGTAAATTTGTTTCATTTTAGCCCGATCTGTAGAAAAGTCACTCAGCTCTTTTCATGGAAAATAAGGACATTTCTGGCTGTAAAGTAATTGCAAAAGGGTTTTCGAACACAACGTGCCATTGGGACACAGGAGTGATGGGAGTGATAAAGGGCCATTGGGACACAGGAGTGATGGGAGTGAGTGATAAAAAAGCCATTGGAGACAGGAGTGGAATGGGAGTTGATAAAGGGCCATTGGGGATCACAGGAGTCGATGGGCAGTGATAAAGGCCACTGGGACCAGCGATGTGATGGGGAGTGATAAGGGGCCATTGGGACAACAGGAGTGATGGCGTGGATACAGGGGCCAGTTGGGACACAGGAGTGATGGGCAGTGATAAAGGGGCATTGGGAACACAGGAGTGATTGGGATGTGATAAAGGGCGCATGGAACCAGGAGTGATGGGAGTGCTAAGGGTCAACTTTGGAACCCAGGAGTGATGGGAGTGCTAAAGGGTCATTGGAACCCAGGAGTGATGGGAGTGATAAAGGGCCACTGTATGTCTATGAAGAGATTCCATTGAAAAATGTCCTGTCTACCCATTGTACGGCGCTATGGAATATGATGGTGCTATATAAATCAATAAATAATAAATAATAAAAGTGGACAGCAACGAGCAGGATTTCTTCTTCAAATCTGATATATTTGATCTTCTCCCTTCTCTTCTGTCTTTTCTCCTCTTTTTCTATCTGTTATATAACCCGGCGGGAACTTCCTCCAAAATGGCGGCACTTTGGGTGACGCCCTCTCCCTGATCCTCCAATCGGTACGCAAGAGCTGGAAGGAGGCTTCCTACACCTGCCTCCAGCCCTCAGGTACGTTTGTCGCGACAAAAGGGGAGTCTTACGCCTTCAAGACCTCCTAGGTTCACAGCTGAAGAACGGGGTGAAAAGGATTATTTTCACTATATATTCGTATTTCTCTATATTCAGTTCTGTCTCGTCTGCTTTCTCATTTAACCCCTTAATGACAAAGCTGGTACATGTACGGGCTCAAAATGCATTGTTTCCAATGGGTTTAGGGACCGCCCATTGTCCTTAAGGGGTTAATGTTCTTTTAAGTCATTTTAGTAAATAACAGAGTTTTTCCCCCCCAAATATTGCAGAACCATACTTGCGCAATCCTAGGAAACATACTTTAATGTTTATTAATTACTTAATATTTGGGTCCACTATTTGCCGGGAGGGCAGCCATATTTCACACGCAGTAACTGGAATAATATCCAGAGACATTTTAACTAAAATTCCAAATTTTTTACTTCAAATTCCAGCTCTTTTGTTTAAACTTGTTTGTCCTGGGGAGGTTTAATGGATTTTTATTTAAAACAGCTCCGTATTTTGTACCTAAACAATATAACCAATTGTACGGTGCTTTTTTTCTTGTGTGATCGCTCGGAATGTGTTTGTTTACTCTGGGTTTGATAATTATTCCTAAATGTCAACAAAAGTTCCTTTAACTCCGGCCATTTTTTTCTAAATATTTATAAGAACGTCGATGTTTAATCCGGAGCAAACATGCATTTGTGTTCTGCGTATGCTTTGTGAGATTTTGTACAAAATCGATACATAATCCACATACATACCTTTTAAAGGTGCCGTTCCACTTCGTCAAAGCATTGCGATCTCTACTGTTTTATGATGTCATTAGCTAAAGTCGATACTTTTTGTCGGCGTCAATATTAAAAAAAAAAAAAAGATGTAAAGTTACGTACATTTTCCAGACCTCAGAGCTTTTCCAGTCCCTTCTTCACAACGATTCCATCTGAGGTCCTTAAATCTTATGCAACTTTTCAATGCAGCTTCACACATATAAAATAAAATAATAATAATAAAATTCATTAATAATAATAATTATTATTATTATATTTCCCCTCTTCAACCTTTAAAAAAACCCTCTAAAATATATATATTTTTCCACCTCCTCCTTGGTCCCTTAATTATGTTCTTACCTGGAAGGGGGGCACCTCCTAGTGATCTAGCGGGGGTCTGTATCACTTTTGACACATTGCCTACATGCTCCATGTTCTTCATACCCTACTAACCCTCAGAACGCCGAGCACCGGCATATGATGTCATATCTTGGCACCCAACATGAGGAGGTGGCAAGTGGTGTCAGAGTGAAGGAGCAAGACGGAGGAAAGTCGGAGGAAGACCTCAGACCTCCCCAACGGTGCGAAACTGAACATAAGAAAAGGTCAAGGACCACAGCAGCAAGAAAAATGACCAGGCTACTTGGGTCAAAGGTTCTTATCTCCTGGCGAATTCCATCCATTTTGTCCATGTACCATTTAACGTTTGGCTGGATTCTAATAACCGTGACTTTCATTAAATACTAATTCCTTCCCAAAGGTCTTGGTTGTTAACGGGATTAGCTCTTGGTTACTGACAGGCGTAATGTATTAATTTTGCAAAGAACTTAATGAACTGTAGAAAATAATACCCCAGATGTTGCCGGTTGGTGAAAAGAAAGATAACGTTGTCCAAGGGTTACGAATATCACCGAGAATTGTCTGTAAAATGTCACATTTCATGTTCTGGATCTCCTTGTCTCGGTTGTGCTGTTTAGCTGAAATCTATTTGCTCTAAAAAACAAACAAAAAAAAACAACTACATGTAAACTTAACACAATCTTTCTTAATGGAGTTTACATAAAATTATATTTATTCTATTCTTGTTTATGCAGATTACATGTTAATGCATTACTAGTAATAATGATAATATAATTAGTAGACTTGGGCACCAGGGGGCTCTTCGTCTTCGTCCATTCCGCGAATATTCGCCCGTTCCTGTCTTCTCTTCGGGCAAATATTCGTGGATAGTCTTCGTGTTTTTTCCGTATCAGCAACTCTATTGGTCGCCAGCAGGGGGCCTCCTGCTGGCGACCAATGAGCACACTACCATATATATATGCCTAATATATTCTCGGGCAGAACATTATGCTACTCAATATAAAACCAACAGAGGGCAGCATTCTGTCCGATGATATATTAGCCATATGTGGCAGTGTGCTCATTTGCATTTATTAATTATTTAAATAAAATATATCCCCATGATCCGCTGGTCTCCCCGCCGCACTCGCAGACATTAATTCT